>JBBPBX010003034.1:17890-35278 GCA_038048925.1 Garcialebias charrua | reverse complement strand
AAGAAAAAAGAAGAAGAAAAAAACCTCATACTAACGTAACGTTAAGCTAGTGGCTCGAAAAACTCGCGAAAAAACTGTGTGCAAATAAACTATACCAGGAATAACAACTTTGACCAACCATGGATTACGAATAACTTCTGCAGTAAGACGAGTCAACAGTTGGTCAACTTAAGATTTATTTTTTTTGGGACTCTCTGACTCTGACTCTCTGATAAAACCGGAGTGCCCAGAGTAAACCCATTTACTTGTCCTGGTCCTGTATCTATTGTAGGGAGATCTGAATAACTTCTGCAGTAAGACGAGTCAACAGTTGGTCAACTTAAGATTTATTTTTTTGGGGATAAAACCGGAGTGCCCAGAGTAAACCCATTTACTTGTCCTGGTCCTGTATCTATTGTAGGGAGATCTGAATAACTTAGACGAGTCAACAGTTGGTCAACTTAAAAAAAATTTTGGGGGGGGGGGATAAAACTGGATTGCCCAGAGTAAACCCAAGTTAAGGTGTCAGTACTTCAAATGTATCCTTTTTGCCGATGATACATTTTTTAGTTTTGGTCATATGTGGAGTCCCTCAGGGCTCTATCATTGGACCTAAGTTATTTATTCTGTATGTTAACGACTTGGTGTCAGTACTTCTCAAATGTATCCTTTTTGCTGATGATACAACATTTTTTAGTTTTGGTCATATTACACAGATCTTTGAGTTTATGAAGATAGAATTACTAAAAATACAAAATTGGTTTAATCTAAATAAATAGTCATTTAATTTAGATAAAACTAAATATATATATTTGGTAATAAAAAACAAACTGTTGATATTCCTTTTATGATTGATGGTGTTGAGATCTGTCGTGTGAGTGAAATTTCTGGGTGTCATTATTGACGACAAACTGACGTGGAAACATCACATAAATTCTGTTAGGACAAAGATAGCGAGATCTATTGCCGTTCTGTACAAAGTCAGGAACCTATTAAATGATAAAGCTATGTACTTGTTGTACAACACAATTATTGTTCCTCATATAATTCATTGTATTGATATCTGGGGCAAAGCATGTAAAACATTTATGGAACCTGTTTTTTTATTACCGAAAAGAGCTATAAGAATAATTACCAGAAAAAGACCACGGGCCTGAACAGGAGGACAAATTCATCTTTGCCGACTCTGTGTGCACAAAGACTACAGGTACCTTAAACCGCAGCCTGGTCCTGAGACTGTGTGTTGTGTAGTGAAATGAACTTGGAGTAGATATTTGATGGTCATTTTCCTAAAATGGTGTAGGAGTCTAAATCTAAACCTCAGAGCAGGTAATGGGCTCCAGTTCAGTTAAGGTAGTGGAGGAGGCAAATCTATTGTGTCTCCATAATCCAGCTGTGATACAATCAAACTTGTTAAAAGCCACTTACGGGAAGAAATGGAAAAACACGATTTCAGTCTATACAAAAAACTTTGAGTAAATTTTAACTATTTATTAGATATGTAATGTAATGTTTAAAATTAAGCCAAATACCAATACATTTTTATGTGTCTACAAGTTCTATGATGTCACCACAGAATTATGGGAAAACAACATAACTTCGGCTTTGCTAGCATTCGGGGCTAATTTTGAATCATGAAATCATCTGATTTGAGTGTACTGCATCTAGAGAGGGCACTGACGAGTATAGAATTGTATCTAGAATTGTATCATCTGCATACATGTGGAAAGAGGAGAATTTAATCTGATCAAAGATTTGATTAATCTAGAGTAAAAAGAGCAAGGGCCCTGGAATAGACCCTTGTGGAACCCCTTTGTTCAGTGTGACCCCATCTGACAAAACGGAGCCAAATCAAACAAACTGAATGTGTTTAGTTAAGTAGCTGTTAAACCAACTAACACGTTCGTATTAAAGCCAAGCTTTTGTCTGAGGTTGGTCAGGTGACGGTGGTCCACGGTGTCAAACGCCATTAAATGATTGAAAGGAACATCTTTATCAAACAGGTGAGACCAACAACAAACAGAGGAGCTCGTTTTTTACTTTACAGAACCTTCAATGCAGTTTTGAGTCCAATCCCGAAACATTCACTTACCATCGTGCACGTGAGCAAAACAAGTTTAATACGGATTCCACCAACAAACTGAGAATGATTTGCACGTGAGTTTATCTTCCTAGAACGGCAGCGGAGCTTTGGGAAAGCTCCTCTGATGAGGAAGTCCATGTGCTGGATGACAGAACTTCAGCAGCACAAAGTCAAAACCACACAACTCTGGGATCTTGGTGGCTTCACTGCATTTGGACGGGTTGATTACGTGGCAAAAAAACGTGGCCGGTTCAAATCCCGGTCCGGGGGCCTTTCTGGGTGGAGTTTGCATGTTTGCTCCGTGCATGCGTGGGTTTCCTCAGAGTACTCCGGTTTCCTCCCACAGACCAAAAACATGCATGTTGGGCTGATTGGTGACTCTAAATTGTCCCAGGTGAGAGTGAATTTGTCTTGTTTGTCTCTATGTGGCCCTGTGATGGACTTGCGACCTGTCCAGGGTGTACTCCGCCCCTCGCACTGTGATTGCTGGACATGGGCACTGGTGACCCCCGTGACCCAAAAATGGAAGAAGCGGGTAAAAGATGATGGATGGATGACGTAACCAGCCTCGTCTAATCCCTGAAGGTGTCGACGCGCTCAGCCGATTGAAGCGCTGCTGTTGGATGAAGACACTTATCCACTTCCCTTTATGATCAGCAGCTGTGCCTCCTCTAAACGAGCCCGGCACACAAGTGACCAGCTTCCCCATAATTCTCAGCTATTTGTGATGGAGTGCTGGCCGCTGTGACGAAGCCCATCTGGAAGCTTCTGAATGCTCAGCTCCACTAACAGCTGCTGGTTAGCATCTCAGAGAATCAGCCGAAGTCTCTGGAACCTGCCCAGGAAACTACAGCTGAATGAAGCTCTCAGGCCTAATTGAACGTCTTTTTCTGAGTTTCGTCATTTAGGAAACTCTGGCTCCATTATGACGATCAAGTCCGCTCTCACGGGTCTGTTGCTACAAAGTGTTCTCGTTAGTTTCACACCAAGTTTGTTTGTTTTTTTGCCACAAAAGGGAAATAAAAGATCATTTTATTCGTAACTGGAGAATTTTGTATTTTTTTCTAAATTGAGTTTTGAATGCTGAGCGCTTTGTGAGATTTTAAAGCTAAAACCACCAGAAGAAACGGCTAAACCTATAACAGCTTAAATCAACAAAACAAAACTATAATTAGCAAAACAATATATAAAAGATAAAATTAGCAATACAGCAGTTAAAAGACTATTTTAACATACTTGTTTTTCAAAGCTGAAATCAGCTAAATAAAAGCTGCAGACTGAAATGACTAAAACTAGCTTTAAGATTTAAAAGCCTGTTTTTATTTTACAAAAGAGAGCTGTAAGAGTAATCACCAGAAAACATTTCACTCACCCTTCAAACACCTTGTTTATTCAACTAAACTTATTGAAATTCCAGGAATTGGTAGAATATAGTATTTTATCAATTATGTATAGGGCTCATAATAACACATTACCTTTAAATATCCAAAGAAATTTTATAAAAAGACAAAGTTATTACAATCTCAAAGGGACAGAGATATTCATCAAACCACAATTCAGAACCAGCTTAAAAGGACGGTCTACCTCAATTCAGGGAATTCGATTGTGGAATGCTCTGGAGAGTGATGTTAAAAATGAAAAATCAATGTATACATTTAAGAAAAAGGTCAAAAAGGACTTGCTCAAAAACTATATGATGTAATCTTGCGTGTTTGTGTATTACAATTATGTTGTACTTATGATGTACGGTACGTTTGTGTATTACAGTTAGAAAAATTAAGTAGAGTTATTCATTTTATGAAGCAGTTTGTGTATTACAGTTAGAAAAATTAAGTAGAATTATTCATTTTTGTGATGAATTTGTGTATTACAATTAGGAAAATTAAGTAGAATTATTCATTTTGTGAACATCTTGATGTTGTGCCATCTTTTAGTTTGTGTATTTCAATTAGAAAAATTAAGTAGAATTAAGTAGAATTATTCATTTTATGATCTAGTTTGTGTATTACAGTTAGGAAAATTAATTTAAAAAAAAAAAATAGGAAAATTAAATAAAATTATAAAAAAAAAATAAAATAAAAAAATAAATAAAAAAATTAGAATTAGAAAATTAATTAGAATTATGGGTGATGTAGTTTGTGTATTACAGTTAGAAATATTAAGTAGAATTATTCATTTTGTGATCTAGTTTATGTTTTTCAGTTAGGAAAATTAAGTAGAATTATTCATTTTGTGATGTAGTTTGTGTATTACAGTTAGGAAAATAGGTAGAACTATTCATTCTGTGATGTTGCTTGAAAGTTATCATTGGTTGAACAAACTGTGAAATAGGGGCAGATATAATAAGATTTCATCTTCTTTCTGCTCCCTTCATTTTATCCTACTTGTAATCTTGTATCTGATGAAACTGTCTTGTATTGTTCTTTTAAAATGAATGAATAAACATCAAATCAAATCAAATCAAAGATTAAAATATTTTTTAGCTACTTAGCTATATCTAACTTAACTTAACTCTAGCTACCTTTTAGCTAAAAGCTAAGCATAGCTAAACAAAACTAAAAGTTAGATCAGCAGAGCAGTAACTAAGACAAAATTATCAAAATAGTAATTAAAAGTCAAATAAAAAAATGAAGAAAAAACTACTAAACTAAGACTATCAAAATATCAGCTTAAACTTCAAAACTGCACAACATAAGCTACAAGCTAAAATGAGTAAAATGATAGCTGAAAGTTAAAACTAGCAAAACTGACCTAAAAGTTTAAATTTGCTGAACCCTTGTTCAAATTAAAACTGAGAAAAATAGTAGCTGTAAGCTAAAACTACAAAAACAGTACAGGTACTTAAAAGCTAAACTTAGAGAACATTAGCTAAACGCTCAAAATGAAGCATGCATGCTGAAGTAGTTTTTTTTTAAACAGTTTTTCAACAAGTTAAAAAGTTCTTGATGCAGTTTCAAAACTCAAGTTTAAAAGTTACAGAAAACAGAAGTTGTGGCAGTCGAGTCCTGAACGAGCTGAACGTTTGGATTTATGGTTGAAACCGCTGAACATCTGCTGAACTCGTCTGTACTTTCGTATATCGACTCTTTAGCTCGTTCTGGTTCTTTTAAACCAACATCAGTCCATGTTCTAGCTCCAACCATGGTTTGTTCTAACAGCAGCTCTTTGTATGACAGAGAAGCAGAAAAGCTAAAGCTTGTGGGTCTTTAAGGGGGTTCTGTGTCGACAGATGTCAGCTAAAGGGCTAATCTGCAGAATCAATCCTTTATCTCGCCTGTTCTCTGTTCTGCAGGCTAATGATTAAAAAATAAAAAACTTCTTTCTCTGTGGAAAACATCAACCCTGGAGCAGAAACGTTCATTCTGCTAACAGCACGTTCTGATGAAGGTGCAGAAATTCAGAGTGTCAGGAAAATATGTTTTGAGTTCATTTCTGGGAACTTTGTTGCATCATCTTCATCCAAATCTCTTTTTTACATTTTGCCGAGCAGGACAGCAGCTTTATGACGAGAAATATTTTAGGCAGGTGAAGTTATGATGTACCGTAATTGTGTTTTTAAAAGGGGAAAACCATATTTAGTTTTTGGTTATTTAATATTTTGACCACAAGAGGGCGGTGTGCAATACTAGTCCAAACAAAGGAGATGATTTCTTTATTTTACAGATTAAGATTAAAGCCACAGCTCTGTTTTATCTGTTCTTGTTGAGCAAAGAGGAGAAAGCAGCTTTTAAAATGAGTGAAACTTCTGTACTTGTACTTATATCTGAGTGGAAGGTAAATACTGAGCACAGAACACAATTTACTTTTTCATTCAACCTTTATTTATACAGGGTAGTCCCATTGAATCTGGAGGACTCATTTACAAGATAATAATAATAATAATAATAAACTTTATTTGTATAGCACCTTCCTACAATGCCTTGCATTGACCAAAGTGCTTAACAGGACAGAAAATATAAAAACCGGTACAATAAATCAGTGAAAATAGAATAAAAACAACAGCAATAAAAGGAGGCAATGGAAATAAAAATGCTACATACTAAAATACCAAAAGTAATAAAAGTTACACACTGAAAGCTTTTTTGAACAAGTGGGTCTTCAGTCTGGTTTTGAACAGAGTCAGATCAGAGGTGGCACGCAGCTCAAGGGGGAGACTGTTCCAGGCTTTTGGGCCGGCAACAGAAAATGACCGGTCTCCCCATTGTTTGTACCTTGAGCGAGGCACCTCCAGCAGGTGTTGACTGGCAGATCGTAAAGCTCTGCCGGGCTGATGGACTTTCAAAAGTTCTGAGATGTACAGAGGAGCAAGTCCATTCAGAGCTTTGAAGACAAACAGCAGCAGCTTGAACTGTATCCTGAACTGAACCGGGAGCCAGTGTAGAGAGGACAGGACAGGAGTGATGTGTTCATATTTTCGTGTGTTGGTCAAAAAGCGGGCGGCAGAGTTCTGTACAAGCTGTAAACGGGAGATGGAGGATTGATTAATACCAACATACAAAGCATTACAATAATCAAGTCTGGAGGTCACAAAGGCATGGATGGCCTTCTCCAGATCACCACGGCTGAGAAATGACTTGACTTTAGAGCAGACGGAGCTGAAAGAAGCTGGTCTTGACAACAGAACTGATCTGTTTATCAAGCTTTAAGTTGGAGTCAAGCTGCACTCCAAGATTTGACAAGAGAGACCTGAATTTTAACTTAGAGTGATGACAACAGTGCACAACGACAACAACAATAGATAATCGTAAAGGATGCATACAATTTTTTATGTTTTTTAAACAAATGAAATAAAATGGTAACTAAAAGGATAATACTGTACTTTGTTCATGTTCATGACCGTAGTGCTCTGCTTTACTGGCAGGTCTTGATTTAGATTGAAGACTGGTTGTTGAAACAAAATTATTACTATCCATTATATGTACAAAACATTTAAAATGAAGGCTTTTGTGTCTCTAAGTAGGGTTGGGCATCGTTTGAATTTGAGCGATTCCGATTCTTCGTTTCGATTCCGATTCTTTACGATTCTCGATTCAGATTCTTTTTGTAGGCGGGGTTTAAAAAAAAAAGACATGTCAATTCAGTTCAGTTTATTTATACTGTACTGTATGGCTCCAAGTCACAACAGAAGTTGTCTCGGCACTGAACAGAAACGATCAAATATAAAAATAATAAGTTAAAGCTGCAGTATGTAGTTTTGTAGTGCAGTCTAACTTTTCTAACAATATTTTTTAAACATCTAAAAAAGCTAAGTCTGGTCCTCTGGACATTCAAAAAACAAAAAAACAAAACAAAGCAAAAAATTGTAGAAACGTTTCGTCTTTCGTCCGAAAGACTTCCTCAGTCTGAGGTGCTGGGTTCAGCTCAGTCTTATAAATAGCACCCTCTCACAGTGTTACACAACCAGTTGGCTGATGACAGCCTGAAACCAGCTGCTCACATGATCAAGGAGGACCATCAGCCTAACAATGGATCGTTAGCACCCTGATGGTTGTTTGCTATTCACAGAGGGCTGAGTGATACCAGCAATCACAGCATTGTAGGAGGGGGACAGTTGAACTCGGAGGCCTCCACCCCTGTTTAATGATGGGCGGTTTCTTTTCACAAAGATGGCCTCCTTTACTCCTCTCTCAAACCATCGTTCCTCTCTATCAAGGATGTGAACATCTTCATCCCTGAAAGAGTGACCGCTGGCCTGGAGATGAGTGTAGACTGCAGAGTCCTGACCTGATGATGTTGATCTTCTGTGCTGGGCCATCCTTTTGGCCAGTGGCTGTTTAGTTTCCCCGATATAAGACTGATCACAGCCCTCCTGACACTGAACAGCATACACAATGTTACTCTGTTTTTGCCGGGGGACTGGATCTTTGGGATGAACCAGTTTTTGCCGTAATGTATTTTGAGGTTTAAAAGCCACTGGGACGTTGTGTTTAGAAAATTTTTTAAACATATTTCTTCACTCTGTCACTATCTCCTGACAGACTGATGTTAGACAAAGTAATCTCTGAAAAAAACTATAGTCCCCTTGCTTCTCTATCAGCATTTATAAAAACACAGAGTGACCCAGTCCTTAACCAGCCAATAAAAACAGAGCTTCTCACTTCTCACGCTCCTAACCCACGCCCCCCCCCCCTGCCAGCCCGCAGCGGCCGCGGCACGTTCTCATTCAAAGAATTGCAAAGCGATGCAAAACTGTTTTGTATGTGACACAAATGTATTAAATTCCCCTTCTTCATCCCTGAGCTGGACTTTTCTTTTGTTTTTTTGCCAAAAGTCAAGTGATCGCTTCTTCCTTCACTGACAGAAATGAGGAAATGGATTTGTCACGAGCGAATTAAAATCATGTCCAACTTGACTGCAAGAGGCTCTGCAGATTTCAGGGTGTTTTTGTTTTGCTGGACCAGCGCTCCATGGTTTTATTTTATTTTTTTAGAACGTTTTATTAACCTATAAACACAGAATATGCAGCGACTCCGAGAGGACATGCAGCGGAGGCGGAGCTGATCTCAAGTTCAGCAGACCACGGGGGAACTGGGGAGGAAGCAGAATGCTTTTCCCTGTTGAAAATATTTCTTAAGTGCTGCGCTCTACAGAAAGTTACAGATAGCACCTTTAACAGAAACTTTAATATAAAAATAATGTTAACACTATTTATGTGAGGAGACTACTTTGAGTTATCTCCATCATGTTATAAAAGAGCTACAGTAGTTGGCCAGAGTTCTTTCAGGATGAAATAATTTGAACTTCTGTTTGAAATTTATTTCTATGAACTTTTTCCCTTTTGTTAAATTTACTATGAATTTCAATTCTCACAGGGCTATTTTCAACCAGTACATAAATATCAAACTTATGAACTTCAATATGTTATGAGTTTTCTTTTCGCGGGGGTACACTTTCACAAGAGAGCATTGGGCCTCATGCATGAACATGTTCGTATTTTTATCCTAAATTTCTCTTACTTTTGTTTGTACGAAGCGTTCGTACGAACATGCCACGTCAGATTCAACAAACTCTTCTATCCTCAGGAAAAGTGTGTAAATGAGCTGCGTACGTATGATGAATTCCACCTGTTCTATCCACCTGCGCGTGCACGCGGAGAGGTTATTTACATAATTCCCACCCCTCAAAACACCATATAAGGCTACGTTTCCTGCCTCAGAGAGCAGGAAGTGTCCGTTCATACAAATGACAGCGAAAGGATAACTTTACTGGTGCGGAGATTGAAGTTCTGCTCTCCGAGATCGAGAAAAGAAAATCTGTCCTTTTTAGCAGCGTCACTCATGGGATTAAAGGACCAGCTAAAGCCAAAGAATGTTTGTTTATAATAAATGTGGACCTTAAAATATACACACGTCCTGGTGGCTCACTGGGTAACGCAGTGCGCCGTTAGCTGCTCCTGACCTTATCTAGACCTCGTGGGTTCGATTCCCACAAGGTATGACTATTTTTTCCTTCTTTCTTTAGATTATTTATTCATTCCAGATTAAACTTTATGCTTTATTTCTTGTTGTATTGTAAATAGTTTTCTTGTGTTTTTTAAATCTGGAATGAATTAAAAGAAAAAAAAAAACGTTGTCCCATGTGGGAATTGAACCCATAAGGTTCGGAACTACGAGCCAACGCTCATCTCACTGAGCTATCGGAGCTCTATGACTGCAACAGGAGGAGGTCAAGGTAAAGTCTGCGTTACCGAGACAAATTAAACTTAAATTAATTCATAATTTAAGTTGGTTTTAGTTTGAGATCTTCATATTAATATTGTAGTGTTAGAAAACGGCATTGATAACAAATTGATTTTAATTTAAATATTTTAATCCGTTAGTCATTATTACATTTAAAATTATAATTCTAATTCAAACAGAATAACCTATTGTCAAAAATAATTATGGTGCGTGATTTCTTTGGACTCAAAATATTTTCTGAATAACGAAATATGTAGTGAAGAAAATCCGTCTGGATGACAGCAGACTGACTGCTCGTAAAATATACGACAGGTCTGGACCACTCGTAAATTTTGTTCGTATCTGAAAAAAATCTTAGGACACGAAAACATTGTTGAATGCCACAAATGATCCTAAATCACTCGTACGCACAGTTTAAGAACAAATCTGTGCGTACGAACGGTTCTTGCATGAGGTCCATTGTTTTTTAAAACCTCATGGAAACGCATTTCCACATGTCTAGTGTGTGATGCTGCAGTCATGTTACTGAGCTCCCACTGATGGGCTAACCTGGTTCCTCCACCAGCAGCAGGATCCTCAGACAGAACGGCTGGTGGGATGTCCTGGTATCTGCAGCCCTCTCTCCATTTGTTTCTTCATGGACATGGAGCTGTGACATTATGTTGTGCCTCTTCCTCAGCAAAAAGCTCCTCCAGTGGAGACTTTCTGGACAGACTGCAGGAAGTTCCTAAACAAACAACAGGTTTATCAGTATTATCAGTAAAAAGAGATTATTAAATCATTTTTAAGACTGAGAATGTGTACAATTATTAGCTCTGTTGTTATTGCCTAACTAACCTATTCAATAATTCTTCAAACTGTGACATTCACTCATAATGGAATGGAAGAGAACATAAACAGAAATTATATAATAATGAAAACTAGAGACATTAAAACATTTTAAAAGACACAGAGAACTTTAAATGGATTAAGAATGTTAATAAGTGTTGGATTTGCTTAACTATAGTAGTAATGTGTCTGAGTGCAATGTAAGTGCAATCCATGGCAGGAGTTGAATCCACATCTGAAAAGGGATATGCAACCTTTGACGTTTAAATTCTGTTGCACTTTGTAGCACTTTGAGATTTTCATTAATGAAAAGTGCGTTATAAATTAAATTCATTATTATTATTATTATTTTCCCAACATATGCTGTAACTGTTCTGTGGCACTCTTCATTCAGTTACACTGACGTATTTACCTTGGACACTGGTGAACACCGTGGAGCCATTTCAGGTTGTTTGTCTAAGAAAAAAATACAAGCTAGCG
Source organism: Garcialebias charrua (assembly GCA_038048925.1). NCBI lineage: Eukaryota > Metazoa > Chordata > Actinopteri > Cyprinodontiformes > Rivulidae > Garcialebias > Garcialebias charrua. The sequence goes on along the minus strand of JBBPBX010003034.1, from coordinate 24,229 downwards.
TTAGCATCGTGTTTGTATTTGAGCTGACTTACCGCTTTAAGAAGTGGAGTAAACTTGTTAGCTGCCTTAATGTTGGTATGAGACGTAGTTTATAGTTTTATTTACCTGATGGAGCCGAAGAGTCAGCGAAAAGTCCGGCGAAGCGTTTTGAAGACGGACCACTCTGTACTTCTGGTCGGACACGAAGCGAAAATAATCCGGTGGAGCGCGTCAAAGACGGGACACTATTTTACTTCTCTCCTTTGCATGATAGAAAATTATTGCAAGTGCTGCACTGACCTGACTGGTCATTTTATTAAAGTTAAGCCACGCTTTTGACCGCGGATGCACACTTCCGGTGGATTCTTTTTCGTTGGTTTTCAGCAGCAAATTCTTCTTCGGCGTTGGCGGCTACTTCCGGTTGGTAGACTAGCATCGAAAATAGGAATCAAATACATATTTTGAACGATTCTGGGAAAACCGGACAGTTAGTCCCGGTTCCGAACGATTCTCAATGCCCAACCCTATCTCTAAGTGAAACTGATTCATTTTAATAATCTCAAACCGATATCTGCAGACATTCTCTTCTGCACTGGTGTGTACAGAATCGGATACAAGAGACAATAAAGTGGAGGAAATCTAAACTGAGCAGCCAGTTGATATAAATACTGTACTCCATGATCCGTAAGAAAGAGCACAATGTTTTATCTGCTGGACTTTTCAGAATAGTACAAAGTATATTATCAGGCGGCCGTGGTGTAGTGGTAATGGCAGTCGTCTCCCGATCGGAAAGTTGGCGGTTCGACTCCCGGGACCCGCACCATGTGTCGTTGTGTCCTTGGGCAAGACACTTAACCCTGAGTTGCTCCCGGTAGGACTGGAAAGCACCTTGCATGGTAGTCTGCCGCCACCGGTTTATGAATGTGTGTAGCATTCAATATATGTGTAGCACTTTGAGATTTTCAGTAATGAAAAGTGCGTTATAAATTGAATTAATTATTATTATTATTATCTGTATTTAAAATAACATTTTCCAAAGAAATCTATTGAGATCTCCACTTTTTCCATAATGTTATTCTTGAAGTCTGCATCAGCAAACTGGCTCCATTTTAGTCTTGTTGCGCTACGTTTAGCTACTTTTCTGAAGCTTTTAGTTACAATTTTGCTAATATTAACCTGCTTTAATTGTTTTGCCATTTCTTTAGCTAATTCTGCTGCTTTTAGATTTTACTTTCTGTTCTGCTCTTTTCATGACAGCTTATGATCATGACACCTTATGTCATAAACTCTCAGATATTGGTTTCTCAGATCATACTATTGATTGGTTTTCCAATGGGGAGTGGTGGAGCAGTGGTTAGAGACGGTGGGCCTGTGAATGTAAGATCGCCGGTTCAAGCCCCGGTACCGACAACATCAAAAAATGTGAGTGGAAAAAGGTGAAAACATCCACACCTGCCTCCACCCTCACTCGCCCCACCCTGGGCCTCTGAGCAAGGCCCTTAACCCCCACCATCTGCTCCTAAACAGGTCTCTCTTGAAAATGAGTTCTCGTGGCTCAATGAGACTACCTGGATAAATAAAGGGTAAATGACAAAAAAAAATCTCTCAGGCCAAAAGCAATGTATTCAACACAACGGTTCTTCTAGTTATTTCGGTTTGTTAAGTGTCCTTGGGTTGTCATGAAAGGCGCTTTTAAATAAAATGATTATTATTGTTATTATTATTAATCTGTCAATAATGGTGTACCACAAGGCTCATTCTTAGGACCCACTCACTTTACAATCTATAGGTAAAAACATTCTTTACACATCCTTGCATTTTTATGCCAACGATACAGTTTTTCCAGCTTTTACAGTCTACATTCGACCACAGACTCATGTTCAGGCTGCTGTTGTTACGCCATATTGTTTTACATTATTAGTGTTTAGCGAATAATCTTAGATCTTTTAGCGTACTGTTTGGCATTTGTTTAGCGGATATCTTAGTGTATATCTTGGATCCTTATTTACCGTTTCTTTTTATACTTTTGCTATTGTGGGGCATAACTGGGACCCTAATGTCATCCCACCTCATGTACCACACGTGATGCTAATGACAATAAAGTTAACTTGACATCATCCAGTCAGACTTGTTCCATCTCAAACTGGTGCTAAATGCTGATAAAACCAAGGGGATGCTGTTTTCAAACAGAAAATTGGTACCAGCAGTCCTTCCTCCTATCTCACCCATGCATGCTGTTCCTATTGAGTTTGTGGATTCTTATAAATACCGTACTTGGGAATCTTGGTCGAAAACTTTATAAAGAAACTGAAATTAAATTGGGTTTATTTTTCAGAAATAGATATTTCTTAACTCTGAATGCCAGAAAACGCCTTGTAGCTATACCAGCCAATTATGGTGACACTATTTACATGGATTCCACTGCCAGCACCTTGCAGATGTTGGATGCTGTCTACCACAGTGCACTAAGATTCATAACTGGTTATAACTACCGTACCCATCACTGCACTCTGTATTCACTGGTCAGTTGGTCATCATTATCTCCATGTAGACTCTCTCACTGGTACATTTTCATCTTTAAATCACTCCTTGGTCTGCTGCCTTCATGCATCTCCTACATGTCGCATCGTCAGTGCAGTTACAGCGTGCACTCTCAAGACATCATTACCTGCAGCGTCCCCTCAGTGCGAACTGAACTTGACAAAAAGGCCTTTTTATCTGCTCCAGTAACCTGAAACATCTCACGACAAGAACTGAAGCTGTTGACTTTGATCCCTAAGGGATTTTAAACCAAGTTCAATGGAAAGATCAACGCAGACATGTTCCTGTTTTTAGTATTTTACCTTGTTTCTATAACATAGCTCAATTTTATTTTGTTTTGTAACACTGCTTTTTTATGTATTTTATATTTTATATGCATTTTATGGCTGTTTATTGTTGTTTGTACCCAATTTTTTTCAAACGGGTCTCTCTTGAAAGTGAGTCCTCATGACTCAATGAGACTAACCTGTAGAATGAATAAAAAATGTAGGTTCTGTTTGGGGGAAGTTTGTCCCAGTGGGTGGGGTGGTTGTCCTCTGATTGTTGGGTCAGGGGTTTGATTCCCTGCAGCGTTCATAGAAAAGACACTGTGCCAGCACTGAAAAAATGGGGGACGGTTGTGCTGGGTACGTTTGAACTTCTTTAGTATAACTTTAAAAGTAAAGTTTGGGGAATGAGAAGTCATGTTTCATCCTGACCTGCCGCTTGTTTTTTCTGCACATGCACTGGAAGCATCTGGCAACATGATGGAGTGTGAGGCAGGTTTCATTAGAAAGGAAACTGATAGCTTCTTGCTCCAGTGCAGCATGATCTGAACTCTGTGCAAATATACTTCTGACTGCTGTTTGATTCTCGGAGGCTTGATTCACATGAATAGCAATGAGATTTTGTGGATGTGCTCGGCATAAAGGGGGGGGGGGGGTACCCCACCACCACCACTCGTATACATTAGCACTCAGCAGTGTCTCCTGCACAGCCTCACTCAGATGTGTAATCATTTACAAAGTCGCCCGCTGTGTACGTATACAGTTCCTAACGCTCTAAATGGCACCGGAGGTCTTTAAATATGTGCATAATAATAACAGCTCATGTTCAAATGATCCATGTCAAAATGTAGAAGAGTTGTGAAAAAAAAGAACAAGAATCTGCAGCTAACTTTAAACCTGACACCCGCACGCACACACAAGGAAAAGCTAATGTCAAGTTTCTGAGCTTTATTTAGTTTAATGAGCATTAGCCCGACTTCTTCAAACACATCTGAATGCCAGCAACAGACTTTTTACATCTCAGCTGTTAAAAGAGCAGCAACTTTGTTTTATAATGAAAAGGCTCAGCATTCCTTGAAGGAAATGCCTATCGCCCGCTGCCTTTTATGCCAGAATAAGGTCACCTTATTATAACAATAATAATCATCATAATAATAACCTTTATTTTACCAGGTAGGTCAACTGAAAAGCAGTTCTCATTTATAATGGCAACTTGGATGATGGGATGGGGCTGCGGCTGTTTTAGTCAAACCTCTAAACGACATCAGGCATGATCTCATGGGATGTTACGAGAGCTCGGAGATGTGTTGGTGCCCATGTGCCCAGCCAAGAATAAACACAAAAATAAGCTGCAAATTTAAAAACAACAACAAGAAAACTGTCCGGTCAAAGCACGGCCACACAGCTCACTTGGATGCAGACGCTCAGGCCAGGTAGGCTGAAGCTGAAAAGTCAAGTATCTTCTGGAAAATTATAATAATGCACGATTTTGAGGGATTTTCTTTCACCAACAAGCCGCCAAAGGTGGGCACCAGACCGCAAGGGAGTGCTAAAGCGCTATTCCGCTTATAGCGGACCTAAACAATTTGTTAGCGTTATAGCGGATTGACTAACTTTTATAATTCATAAGCGGATTTGCGCTATTTTTATTTAAAATGCAGTATTGCTAATTATCTATCAGTAAAAATGAAAAAACTTATTTACGGGCTCTTAAATCAACCGGACGACTGTTCACGAACCATATCCTGTCACCGCCGGATGTGGTCCGTGAAAAAAAGTGGTCCCCGCCCTAAGGGGGGGCTAGAGAGAGCGCTCTCTCTACAGCAGTTAGCAGCCAGTGTGTTACTCTGCAGCCTTATTGTTTGTTTTTGAAGAGTCAGACGAAGAGTTTTTAACATGGAGGGTGAACTTATGGATGTTTCTCAGCGGCCTACGCGACGCGTCAGCGCCTCATTTACCATTTAAGATTTACCTGACTAAATAAAGGTTTAATTTGCCCTGTTCAAAATGGTGACGGCCACAGAAGCAAAGGACTTTACAACAAAACACGGTAAAAACAATTATTTCTTTGCTGAGAAAAAATACATTTCTTAGCTTTATAGCACAAGGTTTTTCTGAGCTTAACCATTTCACAAAATGGTCAAATCTGCTGGATTAAAAAAAGTAGTTTGCCATTTGCACGTTAGCGCGTTAGCATTAGCTTCCGCTAGCTTTGCTAATAAGCGCTTTTGAAATTGCGGACCTAAATAAATTAATAAGCGCTTTAGAAATAGCAGAACTAATTTTTGGATTAGCGCTGCCCAGCACTGCAAGTCGCTCACAACCAGCGAGACCCCGAGTTTAACCTGAGGAGGTCATGCTCCACCGCCGTATGGATCTGACGTTTGTGTTTCAGATGTTCTGCTCAGGTTAACAGGGACAGCAGGTGACTGTGATTGCCTTTGAAGATTTTACTACACATGCACACACACGCACGCACGCACGCATGCACATGCTCAGTCAGGACTGAACTCTGGAGACGTCTCCTTTGATCTTCTGTTTGACTTCTGTTTTCTGTCTCCTACCTTTTCCCTTTTTTAGTGTCACCCTCTTTATTTGTAGTGTCATCGCAGCAGACGTTAATGAGCTCGAGAGGATCGTTAAGCAGTTTGTCTCTGCTGCATCTTTTCTAAACGCACACTGATCTGATCTCTACAACCTATAAATAATCATTCAACACATAAGGAACCCCAGTCATCCTTCCAGTCATCCTTCCAGTCATCCTTCCAGTCATCCTTCCAGTCATCCCAGAGTTAATCACAAGCTGTCAGAGAAACTCCTTTCATCTCCATCCTCCTAACGCTGTTTGTCAGTCAGGGTGTTAAATTGAGCTGAATGAGTCTGTTTGGGTTTCTCTGCACGGTTCTGTGAGGCTGCTGAAGATTTTGAGTTCAGTGTCCTCATGCTGTATCAAAGATGTTGAGAGCTGAGAAGCCTGTGGTTTGCTGAACAGGTCAGGAGAGATGCCCACTGTGCAACAAACGTTCAAAATTTTTGTTTTGTCTGGTAAAAATGTTCACTTCAAGCAAAGACGGGAGGAACACCTTCCACTGAAGAACGAGAGATGGTTTCCAGCTTCAGAGTCCTCTGGAACCACATTAGCACAAACCTCAAGTGGGACATTTTTTTATTTTCTTATTTAATTTATTCATTTTACAATTAAAATTCCAAAGAAAAAATAAAACATTTAACATATTACCGGTATATAAAAGAAAAACATAAAATGAAAGGTGGCAGAAAGAAGAAGAAATCTTATTATATCTGCCCCTTTTTTTTCAAAAACACAAGCAATTCAAACAATCAATTCAAACAATAATTATCCATGAGTAATGGAGCAAAAAGAGTAACTCATCACAGATCTAGAAATTTCTAGTACCGGTACATTAAACATTTAAACTGAAAATTTTAGTATTTTGTTAATTTAGTTTTGATCATTTTTTTTAAACATGAGCACTGATTTTGCTTTTTTAACATCATTTCCCATCCATCCATGTCTTGGGGGCAGCAGCTTGAG
>JBBPBX010003034.1:7225-17840 GCA_038048925.1 Garcialebias charrua | reverse complement strand
ACAGTATTAGCAAAAAGAGCAAAGTGGACAGGAACTTCATAGCTCACACTGCTGATGTCAAAGTTGTCTGCTTCGAATGTTACGCTTGGAACCACAAATGAGATGGTACCATAAACCAAGCGAGAACCAGCAATGGAGAATTATCATTTTTGGGGCCGAGATGGTGTAGAGGCAGGGCAGCCCAGAAGGTCTCTGGTTCGATCCCCAGTCACGGCATACCTCGTTGTGTCCCTGGGCAAGACACTTAACCCCAAGTTGCTCCCGGTAGGACAGGCAGCGCCTTGCAAGACCGTCTACCACTACCAGTGTATGAATGTGTGTATGAATGGGTGGATGGCTGGTACTGTGAAGCGCTTTGGGGCCCCTCAAAGGGGGCTGGAAAGCGCTATATAAGTAAGCTCCATTTACCATTTACCATTGTCAAACTGAAGTGGAGAAGAGGCTATAGTCTCTCCAGCATGTCCTGGGTCTTCCCTGGGATCTCCTCCCAGTTGGACATGCTTTTTTTTTTCATTCGTTCAACCTTTATTTAAAAGTCACGTTGAGCCTCGAAGACTCATTTAGAAGTGAGATCTGTTGGACAGACAATAAAAGTGGTGAAACATGACACATAGGGTTTGGAGACAAAAAAAAAAAAAAACTAACACATTTCTGACCTCTGTTTGAAGGTCAAAAATGTGATAATGAAAAAAAATCTTGCACATACGTAATGACGCCAACATTCCGCAGAGGGGGGGCGGGGACTCAAAGTTGGTGCGCAGCCAGCCCGCAGAGGCACTGCAGAGTTCAGATAAAATCACTCTCATGCATGAAGCACCAGGGAGACGTTCAGGTTCCATCCTTACCAGATGCCTGAACCATCTCAACTTGCTCCTCTGGTTGTGGAGGAGCATCAGTTCTACTCGGAGTCTCTCCCAAATAACTGAACTTCTTGTGACTCCTCAGACTGGTGAAGCCCTTCGTATGGAGGGCAAAATGAAACTGTCCGGATGACCTGACTGAACATTGTTGGATTTTTGTACCTGGATTATTGAGCATGAACTTTGATGAACTTTGCACCCTATCTCTAAGGGAGAGTCCAGCTATCCTGCAGAGAAAACTCGTTTTAGAGCTCCTGTGTCCACGATCTTGTTCTGTCAGTCTCTACCCAGAGTTCATAGCTGAGGGTAGGAATGTAGACTGATGTGTAAACAGAGAGCTTGTCCTTTCAGCTCAGATCCATCTTTAACCACAACAGATTCAGATTTTCATCTGTAATTCTGTTTCTTCCGTTTACTGAAAACTTGCCTGGCTGAGATGAATATAGAAACTTTGATTTTACAGATGGATGTCTGGAAAAACAGCTGTGATGCTGCAGAGCTATGGATGGGAACGACTGTGCTTGAAATTTTGATTAAAAAAAACGTGCATGCAATAATGTTCCGTTTACTTCGAAGTTAAATCCTTGTGTGCGAGAAGGAACGGAGTCTGTGTGTGACATTTAAGTTGTTAAAAACCTTTCTGTAGGCCGGGATCACAAGAGCTGCTGTTCAGCTCTGAAACTCGTGTTTTTTTTTTGTTTTTTTTTAACAATTCATAAGAAAATGCTCCTGATGAGAAAAAATCAAAAAGCTAGGAAAAAATAACCCACATTCAGGTCTCTCTTGAAAATGAGTCCTCGTGTACTGTATAAATAAAGGTCAAATGAAAAAAATTGTAAAGAAAATAAATCTTTACTGTGTTTGCAGCTGAATTTTGTTGTTCCTTAGAACAGTTTGTGTTTTCATGTAATGTTTTAGGCAGAACAACATTTAGTCTCCATTATATAGAGTTTCAAAAGAACGGCAAGTTTTGTTATGTTCGTGATGATGATGAAATGCAGATGTTTTATCGAGGTTTTGTTGCAGGATGGGACAGATGGGTGCTATGACAGTTTTAGTTCTTGTATTGTTTGTACTTTTTAAGATATTTAACTTAAAACTATTTTTGATTTATTAATTTCCTTCAAAAACGTTGTGCTCTTTGCAATTAGCTTCAGCTCTTTTTGTCGTCTTATGCCTCTTTTTGCTACTTCTAGCTATTTTTTTTTTCACTTTTAGCTTTTAGCATGCCTGATACTTTTAGGTTTTGGATAGCCTTTATTTATTTAGTTATCATTCTGCTCATTTTAGCTTTTAGCTTGCTTTTGCTATACTTTAACTTTTCATCCAGTGTTTTTCTAATTTTGGATTCTAGCCAGCATGTTGAATTTTAATCTTCTGGTCATTTTTAGCTTGCCTTTAGCTTCTAGCTTTTATTATTACCGGTACTCACTTTTGGATTTTAACTGGCCTTTTGCTGCTGTTAGATTGTGTTTTGCTTTGGGCTTTAATTTGTTTCCTGCTTCTTTTAGCTTTGGCGGCTCTGTTTAAGCTCCGTCAGTAATTTCAGTCGTTCAGCGTTCACACTGTCCAAACAGAAACTGAATGTGTCTTGATTGATTTAAAACCATGTTCTACACATGACTTCTGTTAAATTCACATTTCCTGTGCTGTTTTTTGGTTTGTTTCTTTCTTTTGTTCCTGGATCCTCTCATCTGATCAAAGCTGCTTCCTTGAAGCTTACTGATGCAATTCCATTTTAATTTCATCCTAAACCCACAGGATTCAAGTCATCTCTGCCGTATAGCTCACAGGATTAGTTTCCAATTCAAACATTGTGTAGTCAGCTTTGTTTTCCACTTCATGTGGGAACACAGACACATGACGAGGACTCCTGACACCGCTCATCCAAAGGCAGCTCTGAGTTACTTCAAGATGCTTTGTCATTCACATCACATGTGGTACATGATGTGGAATGAAATTTTGTACACAGGGTCCCAGTTACAGCCATAAGGTATAAAAAGAAACAGTATATAAGGATCTAAAATATACACTAAGCACTAATAATGTAAAATAATATGGTGTATTAAACAGCAGCTCGGTTTATACCACCAGACAGAATTTCACTTGAAAGTTAAGTCTGGTCCTCTGGACGTTCACCAAACAAAACAAAACAAAAAAAGTAGAAATGTTTCGTCTTTCATCCAAAAGACTTCTTCAGTCTGAGGTGCTGTACTCAGACTGAAGAAGTCATTTGGACGAAAGACGAAACATTTCTACTTTTTTGTTTTGTTTTGTTTGTTGAACGTCCAGAGGACCAGACTTAACTTTTTTAGATTTTTCTACCTGGATTACCGGTATTGAGCATGCATCAGGATACTAGAGTAAGAATGTTTAGTTTTAGTGGATTATACGTTTGTTTTAAGATTGACTACAGAAGAGCAGTTTAATTTTTATTAATAGTCTATTAAGGCAAACAATTATAATTTTTTTAAATATATTTATGTATTTCCATCTCCTGATGTTGAAACCAACCTTCATGTTCAACGGTCGTTGTACAACATTCAGAGTACTAACAGTTTAGGGAACCCGTGGTTTAAAACATACAAGAGCTGATCTCTGACCAATATAAAAAAACAACTGGCTATAAATATGAAATCACTCAGCTGCTCTGTGGCCTGATTCGATCATGACCTGGATTATGGAGAGTGAAGAACGTGGGTCACATGTTCTAAAAAGGTCTCATTAAACTGGAGCAGAGACGAGCTGGTCAGAGGTTACAGAAAACATCTGACCAAGTTTCAAAACGCATACAGGAGACTGATGGCACTCAGATGTTTCAGGAGAAAACGGTTATCGCTCACCTTTAACCCAAGTCATGAACCACTGGTTCACTTTGATAAAACTCAGAAAGTCATCTTTGGATTTTCACCTAACTGAGTCACCACGGATGATGGCAAACAAATGTGACCGCAACTCTGTCAAATGTACAGATAATGACCTAAAATCGGAAGTGGTAGTAGCTGATCGTCATATCCAACATATATCCTGTTTAAAATGTTGCCATTAAAAATGTAGTTACCTCACATGAAGCAACTTTTAGGAAAAAGTCATTATTTCTGACCTTTGATCCCTCCAATTCAAGATGGCTGCCACAACTAATCATCCTTTACAAGCACAAACTTAATTCAGTCTTTGTACAGAAATCGTGCTAACATTTGGTGTGCTTGTAGCTGAGAGTCATCTTCAACACACAATCTGAGCAGTGCACTTTGAAACGTCACATAAAACTGTGCATATGATCAAAATGGCTATGATGTCATCATTTCTCAACATAATCTTAGTGTGACGCTCTGGCATGAAGGGCAACAGGCGATCGTCCAAGGACAGCCAACAATTTAACGCTGCACTGGTTTGTCAGACCAAACGTGTTCAAACACGTCTTTAACGTCTCCTACTCCAAACTGAAGCTTTTAAGAAATATTTTATGATATAAATCACCGATGATGCAAAGTTTAAAATCAGTCCAAATACTCCTTGCTTACATCTAAAACAGCTTTACACTGGTATTTAAGTATATAATTCCCAAAGGTTCCCAATGGTTTTGGCTGCTTCTGCAATAAGTACCGTATTTTTCACTGTACACGTCGCACCGCTGTATAAGTCGCATGAGTCCAAATTTGTCTAAAGTGGAAAAAACTATAAATATTTTGCTTCACCGTATAAGTTGCATCTATTATATGTCACCACTGACCACCCGGACATGTTGTGCCAAAAATCAATTGAACTTTAACAAGAATTTAACAAGATTAACACTTAACAACAATTATTTGTTTGCTCAACATTAAAGATGTGTCTCAGTTGAACTTTTCCTTAATAAATGCACTTTAATGGTGAAATCAGCTGCATTTTGCCTGGGCGGCGCGGCAAATGTGCTGATTTGACGTTTGCTCCAGGAGTTCTGGAGCGAGACTAAGGTGGTTAATAGCCACTTTTACCATTAGTGAGACACTTGGCTTGCCATATTAGTCGAGGGCCCTCTAGCGGCTGAAAATCAAAATCAAAGTCAAAGTCAACTTTATTGTCAGAACTGCAATATGTACAGGACATACACAGGATTGAAATTGCGTTTCTCTCAGTCCCTCGGTGCAACAGTAACCATGTAAACACTCAAACACTGAAACATTTAATAAACCTAAGCATAAAATGGTAAAAGTGTAACACTGTCCTGAGTTTTAGCATAGTAGTATAAAAGTATGAAAATTTGAAAATTTACACCAACACTAAAACACTAAACATTTAATGAACATAAGCATAAAATGAAATAATAAAAGTGTAATACTGTCCTGAGTTTTTGCATAGTAGTATAAAAAAAGTATAAAAAGTATATCTATAAAATAAACTGAAGGTTCTAGCATTGACATTTGCAAAGAGTGGCAAAGCAGCATATGAGTTAATGTACACAGTATATGTATGAGGTAGTAGTTGATGTTGGTATAGAGGCAAAAGTGGCATATGCAGTAAGGCACATTGGGCATCCTTAAATAAGGCTGGTCAGAGAATACTGTATATGTATCAGCAGTAGTGTAGATATAAAAGTAGTGTAAATGTAAACAGTAGTAATAAATGTAAACAGTAGTAATAAATGTAAACAGTATTAATAAATGTAAACAGTGAATGTAAACAGTAGTATGTAAACAGTGAATGTAAACAGTAGTATGACTATAGGCAGTGATGTAATACAAACATTAGTGCAAATATGAGAAGTAGTGCAAACTGAATGAGCACATGACCGAGAGTTTAGTGAATAACCCGTTTGATGACACAGAGTCCAGTGTTAAAATCTTTGTGTTGTGTGGTAATGTGTGAGAAAGTTTTTTGTGTTAAGGCAGTTCAAATGGGAGGGGAGGCAGAGCAGGCAGAGTGTTTAGCATCCTGACTGCCTGATGAACAGAGCTGTCTCTCAGTCTGCTGGTTCGAGCCTGGAGACTCCTCAGTCTCCTCCCTGATGGCAGCAGTCTGAAGCAGCTGTGTAGTGGGTGTAGAAAAAATGTTTATGTTCCATGTCAGAATAAATAAAATCGTCAGATCTCAGACAGAAATTGGTTTATGAATATGGAAAAAATAAATGTATAGTCATAAGTCGCAGGACTTATAAATTCATGCAAAAAGGTGCAACCTGTTTGGCAAAAAATATAGTAAATAAACTTGTTTCTTTTTCATCAATTCTAAAAATATCATTCACCACAATCTGTTTTCAGTTAGTCTCTGCAGCAGCTCATAAATGATTCAGACAGTATTAATAACTAATAGAGAGGAGTGAATTCAAGGAGTAGGTGCAGTTCAGCATCAAAAGATCTGCGGTTCCACCGGCCACACTGAGACTGAAGGTCCAGAAGCAAACGGACCGGTCATTTAGAGAAAAATACGTTGTTTTTTTTAATTTTAGGAATGATTTATGCCAGTAAAGTTTGCTCCCAGATAAAATGACAGGAAACGTATGAATTTATGAAATATGAGTTGATCTCTTGATCTTCTGACCTCCTAGAGCAAACAGCTCTCAGCTTCCAGGATTTCACTGCTTAAATCCTTTTTCTCGTTAATATTGCTTAAGAGGATTTCCTCCATAATGATTTTAGACAAGTTATTTCTATTTTAGGAGGTGAGTTCTTCTTGTTTTTAATGACTTATTTTATTCAGTAGCACATCCTTGAGGTTTCTTCCTCTGCAGCGGCTCATAAAAAGAGGCCCAGCTACGATCAGACATGTGTTACTGAAGCAGAATTAAAACGGAGCTGTGTGTCGATCATCACGGTGGCCTTGCTCAATGATGATGTGCTCGTATGCGAGAGTCATTCAGGTTCGTTAACAGACACGTTATGCAACGACATGCAGCTTCATAAATCTGTAAAACGTGAATAAAAACAACATTTAATGATTTACAAATCCCTTAAACTCGTGTTTTCTTCAAAATGGAACGTGGTAAAATTGTTCAGTTTTATTGAATGAAGAGGTAATTTTTAATTTCGGCAGCAACTTATCCCAAAACATTTGGGACAGGAGCAACAAAAGGCTGTAAAAGTAAGAAAACAGCTGGAGGAGTATCTTGCAGTTAATTGGGTTAATTGGAAACACACCAGGAAGAGGAATGGGCATAAAAAAGAGCATTTGGGAGAAGCAGAATTGTTCAGAATTCATTAAAGCAGGTCTAGTTCTAGTTCTGTTCTGGATTCAGAAACACGTCCACAGATCGTCTGTAGACACAGTTCATCCACAACTGCTGCTTAAAGCTCTATCAGACAAAGAAGAAGCCAGATGTGAACACCATCCAGAACCACTGCGGTCCTTTCTGGACCAGTGATCTGAGGTCAGACGGATCCAAATTTAAATTTCTCTCAGGAAAATAATTTCCTGAGAGAAATTTCCTCCATACACTAGTCCCTTGCGGGGGATCCGTACCCTGAAGACCGCAAAGTCGGAAAAGTAGTACAAGTAAGTAGTAGTTTAATTTAATATTTATATATTAAGGCATTTTAAACACTTCCCATGCTTTTGCAATATTCTAAACAACGTTTCTAAACACTAAACGCTCTAAAAGAGCACAGAATGTCATGATTTCAGCTCCAAACGCCTGCCTCTCTGATGGTATGGAGATGCATTAATGCCTCTTGCATGGGCAGCCAACACATCTGGATAGGCTCCATCAATGCAGAACAGTACATACAGGTTCAAGGTTTAACATCTGCTCCCGTGCAGCAGCCGAAACTGTTAAAAAGCTAAAATTCTGCAACTATCCGGTAGGCCTGGATAGCGCCCTACAAGGCAGGCTACCACTAACGGTGTATGAATGTGTGTATGAATGGGTAGATGGCTTGTATTGTAAAGCGCTTTGGGGCTCCTCAGAGGGGGCTGGAAGGCGCTATATAAATAAGCTCCATTTACCATTTACCATTTAAAATTCTGCAACTGCCCAGAACGAGACGTTTGGTTTACGAAGTTTTCCAGTGGGTTTCATTTTTACACAAAGTCCCAACTGCTTTTGAAATTATGGTTGTATGATGAATGAAAACAAATAAATAACTACTGTACTGTAAAAGGAAAAAAGCGTGAAGAAGTGTAAGCTTTTCTTCTCCAGCAGCAGATTGAGTCAGTGGTCTGGAAAACCCTCCGTTTGCTTTCTGTGATTGTTTGATGCCAACACAAAGGAAATATTTGTGTTTCGTCTTATCTCCTCCGTTCCGACTGCTTGAACAAATACTTTTAATTATATCTTTAGTTAGAACGCACCTTGTTCCTTCACTTGTAAAGCCTGCCTGAGAGCTGGCTGGTGTTTTTGTTCAGCATCGCCTGTTTGTGACTTGCAGAGAGAAGCACTTTATTCTGCTCTGCTGGCTCTTCTTGTATTTAAAGCCTCAGCTTTAATTAGCCGCTCAGATTCAGGCCTGCATTAAAAGCAGATGACTACATAACTCTCTGCAGAGGCATCTGTCCCGCTTTAATAAATTTAGATTTTTTTATTAGTGTCATTATTTCCCTCAGCACCAACGGTGGGCTGAAACTTCCTGCAGCTCAGCAGGTTGGTGCACGGCAGCTTTGTCTTTGTTCAGCCTGTAGGTCAGAAAACGTTGTTTGAAGCTGCACAGAAGGTTCCGCAGACGGTTGATGATGTGACAACTCCACAATCATCCCACGTCGACTCCGTCAGGTTGTTGCAGCAACTTGTCTTCTAACTTGGTGTTAGCGATGCTGAAACATTTGAACCCTCTTCTGCAGATGAACAGGACCAAAAGCTCTTGTTTTTAATTCTTATGCACAGAAACTTTGTGTTTCTAAAAATATCCTCGTAAACACAGCACCGTTCCAAGTAAAGTCTTCATCTAGACAGAAACCCGAAGTTGCAACTCACAAGATGATAAAAGTAGATGTTGGAGTCCTGAACCACACTTTGGGGACCCTGATCTACAGGGATCTATTGATCCTTAAACTAACAAACAACTGGACCAACTGGACCAGCTTCAGACCAAACAGCCAGAGAAAACTTCAGAACCAAACCATGTACTGTATATTCAACCTGTAATACTCAGTCAGTTCACAGATTATCTGATTATTATTATTATTATTATTACTGTATTATTTATTTTGTATATCTATTTTTATTATTATTATTATACATATTATTATATTATTATTGTTGTTATTATTATTATACCAAGATTTAATGAGGCTATCTGTCAGGCTATCTTCATTTCTTTCTTTCTTCCTTCCTTCCTTCCTTCCTTCCTTCCTTCCTTCCTTCCTTCTTCCTTCCTTCCTTCCNTTATATATATATATAATATATATATATATATATATATATATATATATATATATATATATACATATATATATATATATATATATATTAGGGGTGTTGATAGATTAAAAAAAATTAACTAATTAATCGCAAATCAGTTTTAAAATTAATCGCGATTAATCACGATTAAACACTTTAAGGCAACTTATAATAAAGATGGATTCATTCATCAGTTAAGTCATAACATTTATTGTTTTTACTTTCACACAGTGTTTAAAAACTGAAATAATTTTGTAAAGAAAATGCAGCACCTAACTAAAACTAAAGCAAACATTAATTTTGTGGTTCAAAACATTTTACTGTTTGATAAACTGTATGAATTAGTGTGAACTGAGATTTAGAACCTTACAGAACATTTCTGCTTTGTTTTAAACCACATGTATAAGATCTACTTCTCCTCATTTATCCAGCTACTAAGGCAAACCAGTCTCTACATTACTTGCATTTTAAGTCCTTGAACCTGGGATGAAGTGCAGTAGCATTCTTGAGCCAAGTGAGATTGGAGTTCTTCTTTCGTTGAGCCAGGTCTTCACAAAAGGCCTTCTTGAATCGCAGTATGTTGACAGTGTCATCATCTGAAGGCTCCATGAACATGTGGCAGAAGGCAGGCAGCACCACAGAACAGGAGATGTGTCCACCCAGTTTCTGTGACATACCTGTGAGAACACAAATTAATAAACAATAATTTCATTTAATTTAATTCATTTATTCATTCATTTAGAATAAAAAAGCAAATTCATCAAAAAGAAAAACACTGAATGGGAGCAGAAAGAAGAATTATATTTAATTTTTTAAGACACACACACACACACACACACACTTGGTTTGTTTATTAAATGACCCACTGACTTAACCAATATCAACAAAGAAAAATAAATAAAACCGTACCTGCATGGCTCAGGTAGCTCCTCCAACCTTTTCAGCTTTCCAAGCTCAGCTAAGCAGGGGGATTTCACCGTCTGTCCCGAGCGTTGTTGTTTTTTTTCTCAATGTTCCATTCGTGTGCGACCGCTGGACGTGCTGCGCGCATGCCTCTGCTTAGTGGCGCTCGGTAGATTTACTCACAGTTAAAACAAAGGAGTGCAGGCTCCAGCTGTCATCAATAAAGTGAGCCGTGACACCCAAATAGTTATCATTGCTAGCAGAAGTCCAGTGATCGCATGTGAGTGCAGGTACGGTGCCTGCGCTAACAGCGTTAGCAAGCGGAAACCGGAAGTGAGATTCGGCATCCGGGGGGAGCTTTTCAAAATAATCGTTGCGTTATTTTATTTTAACGCGTCATAATAAATAAAATAACGCAAATAATTAACGCGCTAATTTCGACACCATTAATATATATATATATATATATATATATATATATATATATATATATATATATATATATATATATATATGTATATATATATATGTACATGTATAT
>JBBPBX010003033.1:37245-69003 GCA_038048925.1 Garcialebias charrua | reverse complement strand
ATATATTATATATACACTATATACACTATATTTTGAAAAATTTATATTGCTTAAAAGTATAGTTTCCTCAAATGATCAGGGTGGCAAAAGATCAATCTATGGGGGCCAAGGCCGCCTTTGACCACCCCTTGACTCCACCACTGCGCCTGGTAAAATTGCTCCCTCCACTCGCCAGGACCCATCACCCTGTGCCGCCTCTGACAAAAAACTAAATCAAAGCCTCCCTCTGTTTTTCGCCACCACAGTGTAACTTCTACCCACTTGAATATTGTGCAACAAAAACATTAAGGGCTACTTACAGTCCCTGTTCAATTCCAGTCCAGAAAAACACTAATATCAACACCTACAAACATCCACCATTCAAATCTGTCAGTGATGGGGGACATCGGCATACCGCTTGTTTGAGAGGTGTTGCTGCCATCAAATGAAAATCCCATTATCTGTTCCAAAAATGGTACATATTCTCAGTTTAAATTAGGGATGCTCGATGTAGGATTTTTGGCCGATATCCAATATGCCAACATGTTAAAACTTATTTGGCCGATAACTGATACCAATAGCAATATTTTTTCCGTTAGACCTACTTACAGAGACTACTGCATAGCTTTTTCTGCTGTGGAATTAAAGTACTACATTATTCTGCATGGTCTTTGTCAGTTTGGCCTGCTACCTAATGCAGATGCCAAAAGGGGGACTGAAAAGGATTTAACACTTCAACTTGGATTATGTTTAATGTCAAATTGTTTAATGTCAAATTTCCGCATGACATTTACTGTCTCTAACACAACAACACTCGGACAGTGCAAATTTGTACCTTTTATATCAGTTATTTATTTTGAAGGAATGGTCAATGTCCGAAATTTAACTTTATTGCTAATTTCGGCCGATAGAGATACTGTGCTGATAATATCATGCATCCCTGTTTAAACTTTTGATATGTTCAATATGTTACGTTGTGATTCATCATCACTGCACTCCGATACTATTTACATTTTACACAATGCCCCATGTTTGACTTAAGCAGTGTTGTAAAATCTTATTTTCTTGGGAAATCCTAGCTTAAGACTAGACGTAGATTAAATGTTAAACACTAAAACAGGAGTCTTCATGTGTTTGAAGCCTGATCAGAGACTGGAAAACCTGTCACTGACTTATGAGACAGTTATCAGGACTCAGCAGACACGAAGACCCTGCAGTGACCACACACCTCTGTGATCAGCTGTCAGTGGGCAGAACTGCAGGATGGACGAGGATGAGAACCGAGATAACGAGCGTGCAGTCTGTGATCTACTGTGGGAAGGCTGAGGAAAAGTGGAGGCGGCTTTGAAAGTAGATGCCGCTCGTCCCTCTGGTAAATATAGTGTCGAGCGACAACCAGCCGCACCCTTCACACTGGGCCCTGAGACGTCTGGAGGAATGCTCACCCCGTGTCACTGAGGCCACGTAGGCTTACGATGCCGGTAAAGTTCAGGGAAGAGATAAGCTTCTGGCTGAACACCAGAAGGATTCGCTGAAGATATCTGAGAGCAGATACGTATGCAGCCTTTCATGCCTGTAGTTACAAAGTTCTACAGAACTGTGTGGCGTGTGGTAATTTTTTCCTCATTTTAGCAAAATATCTCATAAACCACTTGTTGTATTTTAATAAAACTCAAAGAAAATAATCAGTTGATGCACAGCTACAACTACCGGTAATTGACTTTTGGAGCCATCCCAGTTAAAGATGACTGCCACAGCTAAGACTTAAACTAAACAAGCCGTACCCCAAGGCAGTGGAATAGCCACAGGTTATGCAAGGCATAGGGGCGTTGCACTAAAGGGGCACCAAAACCGTCTCTAGAAAAAAAAAATTCTAGCAGGCATTTTCTTTAACTGCATGAAATTATCAATAACAGGGTGACAGCACTGATTAGGCGCCCCCCCCGCTCCCTCGCCTCCTCCTATTGCTCTGCTCTCCCTTCACACAGGGGGCTGTGAAAACGTGCCTTTAAAGGGGACCACATATTCAAAATTCCCTTTTTAATGGTTTTTTTACTCAACTTTGGGTATGAACTTCATAAAAAAAACAGTCCTAGTGCCAAAAAAATGCACCAGTGGTTTATTTACTCTAAGTATATTTATTTAATAAGTATATTTATGTACTTTATAAGGTTAGGGACCTATTGAATGACAAAGCATTGTATCTGTTGTATAACACCATTATTGTTCCACATTTAATTTATTGCATTAATGTTTGGGGAAAAGCATGTAAAACTATTACAAAACCTATTTTTATTTTACAGAAAAGAGCCATAAGGATTATTGCAAGAAAACATTACTGTCATCCATCTAGTATATTATTTTTTCAATTGAAATTACTGATGTTCCATGATTTAGTAGATTACCATATTTTAATGATGATGTATAAAGCTCATAACAATGCACTATATTCAGACACATTTTGTTAAAAGATCAAGCTGTTACAACCTAAAGGGAACTGATGTATTTGTAAAGACACAATACAGAACCAGCTTGAAGGGACGGTCTACCTCAGTCCAGGGAGTTGGATTGTGGAATGACTTAGCGTGTGATATAAAAAGAGCAATGTCAATGTTTGTGTTATAAAGAGTGAATTGTTGAAGAAATACGTATGAAGTAGTTCAATGTGTAGTGTCTCGAAATTTGAAAATTGAGATGTGTTATTCATTTTTTCATTATTACTTAACTATAATTATTGTTTGAAATTATTTTTTATTTTAAAAAGGGGCAGACATAATAAGATATTTTCTTCTTCTGCCGCCTTTCATTTTATATTTTCTTTTTTATATAAGAAACGTGTTTCTTGTGTTTTCTTTTTTTATCAAATGAATAAAT
The DNA here is from genome assembly GCA_038048925.1 of Garcialebias charrua. NCBI lineage: Eukaryota > Metazoa > Chordata > Actinopteri > Cyprinodontiformes > Rivulidae > Garcialebias > Garcialebias charrua. Next base: position 66,150 of record JBBPBX010003033.1, on the reverse strand, counting down.
AAATAAATGCAAATACAAAAATTTATCTTTGATAGAAACACTTCGTTTTCAAATCCTGCGGTTTGTGACGTCACAAAACGCAGCCACAACCCACCTCAAACCTGAGTCCAGCCCCTCACCTAGCAACCCCTGGTTAGGCTCAACCCACTTCAGTATAATAGACGTGACGGTTGTTTTTCCTGATTTCATCTCATCTTTTGTTTAAATGTTCTTAATTTCATGTGTACAGCACTTTGTTGCAGCTGTGGTTGTTTTAAATGGCTTTATAAATAAAGTATAATTGTTATTTTTACGTTTTAGTTCAATTTTTAGCGTATTAGCGATCGCTCCCAACGAGCAGCCGGCAGACGGAAAACGAGCAGACCGCCGGCGAAGAGACCATCAGCGTGCGGGAGCTGGCTGGGAGCTGATAGCTTTTGTGGAGCGTGGGGTCCGGTCAGAGGTTGCCTCATACGGATAAATTAACTGGAGACACTCAGTGAACTTTGTGTATGTCTGGACTGAAGCAGAGATCGCTCCCAAAAGTGTTGCATGCAACGAGCGGACATAAAAGGGCGGAGGAGGAACGAGCTATTTTTAGCCTCGGATTCGGGCTAAAAGGAGCAGCTCATGGCGGCGCGCGCAGACGGCTTTCGGTAAGTTATCTTAAGCTAGCACTAACAGTAAGTCAAATGAGTAATAAAAAAAGAGCTAATTTTAAAACAACAACAGATTAGAGATACTGGCTCTTACAGAGGGCGGAGTAAATGTAAACAGATCTTTGAAGGGCGTGGCCATGAGAGCTCATTATCATAAACCAGTCGTTCAAAACGAAAGTTAAAAATGGCAGAATTAAAAAGGGTATAATTGATTATCTAAGAATTATTTTGTGTATTAAATTGAATGAACATTGTCTGGATAGCCCACAGACATACCATAAAAATTTAAAAAACCTATCTGTGGTCTCCTTTAAGAGAACACTCAGGCGCAATGTTTTTTTAATTTTTTTATCTTGGACTACCACTCGTGCACTTGACTTTGGAGCGGCAGGGAAAAAAAACTATCCGGGGCGCAAAACAGAAAAAGGAAAACGGAGAAGGAAGTAGTTGGCAGGATGAAAAAAGGCCTTTCAATGTGGTTGAAGGATAGTAGGTAAGTAACGTCAGTGTTTTAGCAGGACAGGAGGCTTGTAAATATTCAAACTTAGCTAAAGCTAGCCTAATACAGAATCGTCCCACATTTGGCTGTTAAATAAATGGTGCCTCCCCTACTGAAGCGATTTGTTTCACATTTTTATGAATATTTGATACATGTCACACACACATCCACACACTAAGTGTAAGAATTACCTAAATAAAACTCAGGAAATATTAACACAGGAAAGCTAAACTGTTGTGGTGGCAGTTCCCAGCTATGTTCACAGTGCTGCAATTTATTCACACATACACATATGTACATTTATTATTATTGATTCTTTAATTAAAGATGAGTTGTACAAGTTTATGTGTGTATCAGACAAATTAGTCCTCAGTGTCACTATAGCCCTGAGACTCAAAAAGGTTGATGACCCATGTTACCAACCTTTTTGGCAGAGGGATTAATGTCATTCAGCTGTGAGGATGGAGAGAAGGAAGAGAAGATGACAGAGGAATCAGGACAGACTGGGGAAGGCAACAGGTTGGTCTAATGCAGGTGGAAGTGAGGGAACAGCTACTTAATCCCAAGCAATAACATGTAAACATTTTTAAAAACTATTAAGATCTGTAATTTTTATAACTAATATATAATGCTTCTTTGACCATATGACAGTGCAGAATGCCACAGACAAAGGGTGAAGGAGACAGACACGAGGGTGAAGGAGACAGACACGAGGTCAGTGATAGAGGAGACAAGTGATGACATCAGGTAGGAATAATTACATTAGGGAGGCAACAAAAACCTATACTGTATACCATGATGGTTTGAATTTCTGATGACCATCTTTAATTGTCTTCTTTCACAGAAAGTAACAGTTTGAATGTCATAAATGTTAAAACTCTGACATGGACTCCAGGCTGTTAAGATTTCATATTTTCGCTACATAAAATGTTGAGCACTGATTACCACTACTGTTATATAGTTGTACTTTATTAAACTTCTTATTTGTTTATGATTGAAATGATCACCTGATATAATATGTAACATTAAAAAAAATCTGTAATATTGCTACTGTATTTTCTAAGTGCATGACTAAGGGAGGAAAGCTGCATGAGGCGGCAGGTAAAAGGAGCGGGGATGGGGGAGCGCCATTGATGTTTTCGCATCCACCTCAAAAATATGTAGTTGCGCCCCTGCCCCAAGGTCCCCTGCGATGTTTGAATAGTGAGTATTTGTAGTTTTGGAGATGAGTGCTTTCCTGGACTGGAATTGAACAGGGAATGTAAGAATACCTCAATGTTTTTGGTGCCAGATATTAAGTGAGTAGGAGTTACACTGTGGAGAAGAACAGAGGTAGTTTTTCATTTTGTTTTTTCTTGTCAGAGGCAAAGCAGAGTGACGAATCCTGGCAAGAGGAGGAAGCAGTTTTATCCACCACCAGATGCAATGGTGGAGCCAGGGGGTGGCCATTGGTGGCCTTGATCCCCATAATTATTCTTTAGCTATCCCAGTCATTTGAAAACTATAACTACTACAAGCATTATAAAAATAAAATAAAAATTTTAAAACGTATGTATATAGAGGTAGTCCCCGACTTACGAGCGAGTTCCGTACCTACGGGCCGTTCGTAAGTTGAAAATTCGTAAGTAGGATCACAATTTTTTTAATTTTTATAAATAAATAGATGTACAGTACTGTACAGTTACCAAACACTTAGCCTATCCTAACACATTTTTTAAAGATGAAGGAATGAGTTGAATTGTCTCCCTTTCACATAAAGGGAGCTAGCTCCCTTTATGTGAATGGTGCCTGCTAGGGAGGAGGGAGACAATTCAACTCACTCCTTAACTATGTTAGGATAGGCTAAGTGCTTGGTAACTGTACAATACTGTACATTTATTTATTTATTATAAAAATTAAAAAATATATATTAAAAAAATATATATATACATATATATACACAAAGTATATACTGAGGTGCTTTAAACCCTTCCCACACTCTTGCAATATTCTAAACAATGTTTCTAAACTCTAAATGCTCTAAAACAGGGGTCTGCAACCTGCGGCTCTGGAGCCACATGTGGCTCTTTGGTCCCTCCGGAGCGGCTCTTTCAAGCTTTGAGTTCTGAATTTTATTGGATGTTATACCCACAACAAAAAAAATGACTAGCTTTACCAGTTTTCCTGTCATTTCCTTTACAAATATGCAGATAATACCGGTAGTACTAATACACAGAGTAAATTATACTCCCTTTAACTTTATGCTTTATTTCTTCAAAGTACTTAATTTCGCCAGAATAAAAAAAAACACATACCCGGTAAGCCTGCACAGTTCATTGTTTTAGGTTTTTTTTTTTTAATGGCAAATTAATATATATATTTTTCTTTACAAGAATCCAGTTAGACTTGCAGCCTGGATATGGGCACCACTGACCCCCTGCAACCTGAAAAGGAAGAAGCAAGTAAAGATAATGGATGGATAAATGAATGGATGAGTGGAATCTAGTCTTTTTTTGTCGCAAAATGTAAAAATATCAATACAGTACATTTTAACAATCATTGGATGTTTTTTTTTATTTTTATATATAGTTTCATGCCTACTGGCCAGAAAAGCCCCCTCTAAGAAACTTGAAGTGGCCCATGGGCCACCAGTTGAAAATGACAATTGTAGCAGGTTTTGTGGCTCTGGACCCGTTTAATTTAGTGAACAAAGGGGCAGAAAGGGCTCCTTTTATCGTAAAGGTTACAGACCCCTGCTCTAAAAGAACTCAGTATGTGATGAACTGAGCTCTCTGCCTCGGCTGCGCTCTCGACCATGCCCACGTCTCCACTCTGCATGGAGATCAGCTGATCAGCTGCAGGAGGAAGTTACCCCACAGCTGTGGACTGCACACAGGTGCTAAATCGTTTAAAATAATTTATTTTAAATGAAAAATTTCATGTCAATCATGTGGCTCATCCATCAGTCAGCCAATTGTGTGTCATGTCCAATCTTAAATTGGAAAAACTGCGATAGAGCGAGTCCACGAAAAACAAATAGATTAGATAGATAGATAGATAGATAGATAGATAGATAGATAGATAGATAGATAGATAGATAGATAGATAGATAGATAGATAGATAGATAGATAGATAGATAGATAGATAGATAGATAGATAGATAGATAGATAGATAGATAGATAGATAGATAGATAGATAGATAGATAGATAGATAGATAGATAGATAGATAGATAGATAGATAGATAGATAGATAGATAGATAGATAGATAGATAGATAGATAGATAGATAGATAGATAGATAGATAGATAGATAGATAGATAGATAGATAGATAGATAGATAGATAGATAGATAGATAGATAGATAGATAGATAGATAGATAGATAGATAGATAGATAGATAGATAGATAGATAGATAGATAGATAGATAGATAGATAGATAGATAGATAGATAGATAGATAGATAGATAGATAGATAGATAGATAGATAGATAGATAGATAGATAGATAGATAGATAGATAGATAGATAGATAGATAGATAGATAGATAGATAGATAGATAGATAGATAGATAGATAGATAGATAGATAGATAGATAGATAGATAGATAGATAGATAGATAGATAGATAGATAGATAGATAGATAGATAGATAGATAGATAGATAGATAGATAGATAGATAGATAGATAGATAGATAGATAGATAGATAGATAGATATATATATATGGTGGTGGCCATCTTGGATTTTGACATGTCAAACCCAGTATTTGAAAGGAGAGCTTCTTACACCTAGATGCAGCCACACCAAAATGGATGTCGGCGCCTCATTCATTTAGTAAATTATCCAGCTTACAAGATGGACACACAGACAGAGAGTATTTCCACTTCCCCTCTTTGCTCCACGACAGGGACAATAAAGATTTGAACAGTCAGTTTTGTAGATGTTGAGCTAAAATGTGCTGTGGTAGTAGAATCACTCCCAACCCATGCTCTCTTGTAAATGAGTCCCCGAGGCTCAGTGGGATTAACCTGTCTAAATAAAGGTTGAACGAACTAACAGATCGCACGAGATTTTGTGATAATACGTAAGTCTGTTGTTTTCAAAGTTTGACTAAAGCGGGTTTAACTTTGTCATTTATCATTTTTAGATGTCTCGGTTTAAAACTCTGAAGGTCATGACATGAAGGTCAGCAGGTGTTGTGCTCTCCTTCAAGCAATGCTAAATGTTTAGTTTTAATCCTGTTTCCTAAACAATTTGAGTTGAATTGTCCGGTGTTGTCACAAGCGCTGTGTGCTGTGCTCTAATCTGAAGTATCTCTGTCTGTAATTCGACCTGCTTGCTAAGACTATTTACAGATTGAAAACCTCGACAAAAAGACGAGCGAACCCTGGTTTATCTCAAGCATCTGAAAATGTAGATCACTGCAGATGAAAACTTAGATATCATTCCTAAGATTAAAAAAATAATCAAGACACATCCAAATCCAGACTCATATTTTGTGCAGTATAAGTGTAAAAGATCTGGAAGAGCAAGGATATTAGCATTGCAACAAAAGTCAGACTGGTCAACGCAATTGTCTTCCCTATAATGATGTATGATTGCGAAGGTTGGACGCTTAGAAAAGAAGAGAAAAGAAAAGTCGAAGCTCTCGAACTTTGGTGTTGGAGGAGAATGCTAAGAATACCTTGGACTGCCATGATGAAGAACAAGGCAGTTTTGGACCGCGTTAAACCGATAATGTCATTAATGGGCAAAATTACCAAACAGCAGCTCTCATATTTTGGCCATGTGATGTGCGCTGATTCTTTAGAAACGCCAGTGATGCTTGGAAAAGTCAGTGGAAAAAGAAGACAAGGCCGCCAAAGAACAAGATGGCTCGACACTATCACGACAACAATGAATATGCCAATTGCGGAATTGAAAGAATTGGTGAAAGACAGGAAGGCGTGGAGTACCAAGATTCATAAAATGACCGAAAGTCTGATGCGACTGATCGGATAATAATCATCATCATCATCATCAAGTGTAAAACAGAATAAAAATCTGATCACATGAACTCTAAAACTGATTTCCTACCAGTTTCTCCATTTCCTGCTCCCGCAGCCTCTCCTCCCTCTGCCAGCGGTGGTATTCCAGCAGCTCGTCCTCGTTGTCGCTGATCTCAGAGATGCTGTTTTTGCGTTCCCGGGTGTGAGGTTTCACAAGATTCCCTTCCCTGCTGAGGGATCCTTTCACACTCAGGGAGGGGGTCTTCCTTTGGCTGTGAGGGCTGGGAAGAGGAGACAAGGCAGATGCTGGCCCCGAGCCTGATGTGACGGCGCATGCCGGGCCGAGCTGTGGCACCCTGCTCCCTGACTCCTTCTCCAGACCGTGGAGAGACGGTGGACTGAGAGGAAACGGTGCTTTAGAAGGAGGTGCAAGTGTTCTATGCCACTGGGGGCTCTCAGGGCCCCCTGGAGATCCTGAAGTCCCTCTGCAGGACAAGTCCAGGCTGGAGCTGGTGGATACAGTCATTCTTTGAGGGAACTGTTCCCTCACTGGGCTGGGGGATCTCCTCTGGAGGGGGGGACCCCTTAACCGAGGACTGGATGGAGCTACGGGGGAAAACTTGACGGAGGATGTTTTGTGACTGAGGCTTGAGTTTTCTGCCCCCCTGACATGTGGTTTGGGGCTTGAGGTGGCCTCTCCCGTCATATGTCTAAGAGTCTTTGGACTTTCCTGGGTCCTCTGAGCCCCACCGGTCCCCATCAAACCCACGGACAGCGAAGACCGTGGATACGGAACAGGGGTTTGGCTGGTCCAAGCCGTCCCAACTGGTGCGGTGGGGGTTTTGTTGCTCTGACTCAGAGGGACGCCGCAGCTGTTGTCGTGGAGGGAACTCGTGGAGCTGTTTCTTCCATTCAACACATCTGCAGGAAACATCTGTAGGGGCTGTTTACCAAACGGGGACGACGAGGACCCCTTCAGCACCAGGGTCTCCTGCAGGTTTTTTACCACGCTGCTGAGTTTGGCGTCGCCGCTGCTGGAGAAGGACGCGTGGTTTCCATTTGGGACACTGCGGAGATCTGCAGGGGGGAGACGCAGAAACACTTGTTCACGAGGAGCGTCCCGCAGGTGAACAAAGAAAGGAGGAACAGTTGTCAAAACACACAGAAACAAGCAGCCAATCAGAGCCCTGCGTCTTATTTACCCCGCCGGCCTCCTTCATGCCTGCTCCGGAACAAAAGGGGTCTGTAAAAGGTTCCTCATGAGTCCACTTTGAACTGGGGTGTCTCCAAATGCTTAGTTTTGTTGCAACTCCACAGAGCAGCTAAAAATAAAGCTGTAGCTGTGTAGCTCATTCGGAGCAGACGGAATCAGGGTTTGGTCGGAAAGAGTGGGCGAAACACTATGGGACGGGTGTGGCGGCCATTACAGCTCAGGGGCGGACAGCCAAACTAATAAGGTCATAGACAAATGGCTCCTAAATCCCACAGCAGTTACACTGGGCAGAGGGCCAGACTCATAATACTCCTACTGTACGAGCACACACACAAAACCAAATAACAATGAGGTCACCACGCCGAGAGAAAATGTAGATCACAATGTAGGCCACTGATAATTAGTTGTGAACGAGCTATTTCTGCACCCGCGACAAGTTTAGTAACAACAGATTAAAGATAATTCAGGCCAGAGGTGAGGAGGACCAAATTTAGAAATTATAGATTGAAATGATCTTCAAGAGAAGAATCACAGATTCTTCCTCGTCACGTCATCATGTGACTCACAACAACAGCTTATTCTCCGTTTAAAAAAAATAAATAAAACCATATAAACTATAAGAGCAGGCTGCTGCATATCTGACAAGCATCCATACACAAGAAAACACTAATCACGCCGCATGCAGAGTTCAGATGCTGCCATGGAAACGTGTAAACAAAATCTCTGCCTCGGTCACTAGAGTTTTTCATGTGCTCCCTCCGCAGGTGAACAATGGAGGGGAACTGTCAACGTTCATCGGATATGTGCCACTTTCTTCAGTCTGAAGGTCGTTCAGAACCACAATGAAGACACTTCGGTTATGTGAACGTTCATGAAGCATTCACACTGTGATCCAGTTTTCTTCTGTACGTTTTTCAACGTCTTTCTCATTCCACAGTTTTCAATCAGTTACAGCAAATCATAATGTCAAAATGTTCAGCTCTTTCAGGACAATCCTGCTATGACTTTTAGCTTTTTGAAATATTTAGCCTTTTCTGACACGTTTTTCTCTTAGAAAATGAATTGAGCTCATTTTCCATCCTTCAAATCTTTAGACGTGTTTACAGCCTTTTACTGCTTCTTTCACATTTTGTTCTGCTTCAGCTTCGTTCAGCTTCCTTGTGCAAATTTACACTTTTATTCAGCTGCTTTCAGCAGTTTTTGCAGCTGTTTTGTGTTCCTTTCAGATTCTTTCTGCTAACTGAAACATTTTTGCTCTTCTTCTAACTTCTTTCTGCTCATTTCATTTTATCAAATGAAACTGTTGAAATTTTATGATTTAATTGATTATAATATTTTGTTAATTTTGTATAAAGCTCAAACTAATGCACTTCCTTCTAATATTCAGAAATATTTTGTCAGAAGAACGAGTAATTATAATCTTAAGGGGACAAATGTATTTGTGAAGCCACCTTTTAGGACTAGTTCGAGGGGAAGATCTACCATAGTTCAAGGAATAGGGTTATGGAATAAATTGGAGTCTGATATTAAAGTGGTCAGATCAATGGTTGCATTCAAAAGAATGATTAAGTTTAAACGGTTAAAAACATATATTTAAATGAGTTGAAATTTGGAAGTTTGTGTATGATACCGAGGGTAGTAATTAATAATTAAGTTGTTCACTATTTTGGAAATTATATGAGTTGGTTGTATCAAGTGTTTATTTTTGGAGGTTAAAATTAAGTTGATTATTAACTTTGTAATCAAAGGAGTTGTCTGTATGAATTGTTTATTGGAGAATAAGGGGCAGAAAAAATAAGATTTTTTCTTCTTCTGCCGCCTTTCATTTTATATATATTTTTTCTCTCTTTTTGTATTGTATTGTTTTGTTGTTTTAATGATAAAATGAATGAATAAATAAATCAAATCAAATCAAATTTCGGCTTATGCAAGTTTCAGCTTTTTCTGTTATTTCAGATACTATTTAGCTATTTTATGCTAATTTGAGCTATTTCAGCTAATTCCACATTTTTTGCACTCATTTCAACTTTTTTCAGCCTAATTCAGCAAAAAATGTGCTCTCGCCACTTCCTTGTGGTAATTTATGCTTCTTTCTGCCTTTTTTAGCTACTTTTCAGCTGTTTTTTTTGTGTGTGCTAATTTTAGCATTTTTCAAACAATTTCCACTTTTTGTGTTCATTTCTGCTTCTTTCAACCTAACTGTGCAAACATGTGCTCTTTCTGCTTTATTTTGCTAATTTAAGCTTGTACTACTCTAAGTTAACTATCATTTGTTAGCTAATTTCAGCTGTTTTCAGATAAATTCAAGTTTTTCATGGTAGTTTTTGCTACTTCCAGTCTTAACTCTTTTAACTTTTTATGCTAATTTCAGCTTATTATGCCCCTTTCAGATTTTTTCTGCTAGTTTCAGCTTTCTCTGCTTTTTCAGCTACTATTTAGCTGCTTTGATGCTAATTTTAGCTTTTTCAGCTAATTCCACATTTTATTAGCTCATTCCAGTTTTTTCTGCTTCCTGCTGGTAAACTGAGCTTCCATTGAGCCTATTCAGCTATTTTCCAGGCATATTGAGCTAATATCAGCTTTTTTTAAGCTATTTTCCAAGCTAATTTAGGCTTGTTCTTCCATTTCAGCATGTTCTTTAGTTAATTTCAGCTGTTCTTTATTAAGTTCTTCTGCAATAAGCAGTGTCTCTAGTTTGGTTTGGATTAATTCTGTTGATTTATTGTGGTGTGTCTCGGTATAAATTATAAGCCACTGAAATTATGAAACAAGATCTATTGTTCCTACTAATCAGAGCTTCCTTTAAACAGTTTAGAAATATCACTGTTGTCATCTACAAGAAGCCGAAATATTTTGGTTTGAGCAGAAAACCATGAAAAAACATCCATGTCTTCACTGAGACATGAGTGTCTGAAAGTGATAACTTCCATATATAAATACTGTGTAGGCTTTCTTTTCTTCATATTGCTTAAAATTATAGTTTTCTCATTCAATTTATTTGGTGGGGGGTCAAGCTTCGATTTTCCAAACCGGCATCAATCCTCTCTGGTCTTGGCCCTGCTCAGACTAGCCTTTAGCTCATGAAACCAGACAAAAATTAAACAAATCTAAATATTTTACAAAACCCTTTTGAAAAGATCTGCCCTAATGTGTAAAACATATCTTTCCTGCTGAGTTGTAAAGTCAGACTACACTAACCAAACGGCTCTTTCCAACACAACTGTGAATTGTTTTAATAGTTCGACTACAACAGAAGAAATCTGAAAGTGTTTTGTCCGACCAGAACATTTGCTTTACCCAAAATAGCTGCAGAGTCTGAGCAGCCTTTGCAGACACGGTTGTTACAGAGGTGTTACTTCTGCATGACTGGAAATGTTCAGATTGGAGTTAGATTATTAGTTCAGATTGGAGTTAGATTATTAGTTCAGATTGGAGTTAGATTATTAGTTCAGATTGGAGTTAGATTATTAGTTCAGATTGGAGTTAGATTATTAGTTCAGATTGGAGTTAGATTATTAGTTCAGATTGGAGTTAGATTATTAGTTCAGATTGGAGTTAGATTATTAGTTCAGATTGGAGTTAGATTATTAGTTCAGATTGGAGTTAGATTATTAGTTCAGATTGGAGTTAGATTATTAGTTCAGATTGGAGTTAGATTATTAGTTCAGATTGGAGTTAGATTATTAGTTCAGATTGGAGTTAGATTATTAGTTCAGATTGGAGTTAGATTATTAGTTCAGATTGGAGTTAGATTATTAGTTCAGATTGGAGTTAGATTATTAGTTCAGATTGGAGTTAGATTATTAGTTCAGATTGGAGTTAGATTATTAGTTCAGATTGGAGTTAGATTATTAGTTCAGATTGGAGTTAGATTATTAGTTCAGATTGGAGTTAGATTATTAGTTCAGATTGGAGTTAGATTATTAGTTCAGATTGGAGTTAGATTATTAGTTCAGATTGGAGTTAGATTATTAGTTCAGATTGGAGTTAGATTATTAGTTCAGATTGGAGTTAGATTATTAGTTCAGATTGGAGTTAGATTATTAGTTCAGATTGGAGTTAGATTATTAGTTCAGATTGGAGTTAGATTATTAGTTCAGATTGGAGTTAGATTATTAGTTCAGATTGGAGTTAGATTATTTGTTTTTGTTTGTTGTTTACCTGAGGGGAGCGGTTTCGTGGTGTGTGGTCTGAGACTCCCACCGGGCAGCATGCTCTTCATCCTCTGAGCCTCCTCGGGATGGTTGAAGCGGAAAAAGGCCGACTGACCGAAACACAGCATGCACCCTGCGAACACGTTGGTTGATTATTATCATTATTATGCATCATCTTTAAAAAGCAGCTCTTCTTGATCATTTGTTTTATGATTTAGCTGCGAGTGCTGAGGTTGAACTAGTTTAAATTTTATTTTATATATAATTTATATTTAAAAAAATTTTTTATTTTATTTTATATAAATGTATTCATTTTACATTAAAACATAAAAAGATAACGAAAAAAACAAATTCATAAATTAGTGGGAAAAAAGGATAGCGTACATAAAATGAAAGGTGGCAGAAAGAAGAAGAATTCTTATTTTGTCTGCCCCTTTTTTTCAAAAACAAAACAATTTCAAACAATCAATTCAAACAATAATCTTACAGAAATAACATATCAATAGAGTAACTTTTCACAATCAACAAATAACTAGTACATTAAACACTTAACTAAGCTTTAGTATTTTGTTAACAGTTTAGATTTAATAATTGTTTTGAATTTAATCACAGATATCTTTAGCATCAGTTCATAAACACGAGCAACGCAGAGCTCATTCAGCATGTTTACTTGTAACTTTTACGTTGTTTCCAAACCTGATCTGCATAAAACTGTGAATTTAAACCAGGCAGCCTTCATTCACATTGAGAGTTTAAACATTTTATATAAAATATGGTGAAAACTATGAAACGACCACCACAGCGTTCCTCTCGTTCAGCTGGTTGATGTTTGACTTCCCGAGCAGCAGAAACAACTTGGAGAAAAGTTTGTCCAATCAGTAAATTCAATTACCTTCTTGTGATTTCACCTCATTTCAAGAACGCCTGACTTCTAGCCCGAGATTCGAGTTTTGTTTCCAGCTGAAGGTTTAACTAACAATTATTGAAATCCTTTAGAGTCCAACGCGCCGCTATACTTCCTTCCCCTGGAAATAGTTTCCTCCGTTCTTTCAGCGTGCTCCTTCTCCAGCAGCTGCTGTCTCCACACACACCGGCTTCAAATGTCATTCTGCAGGAGCTGCAGGCGCTGAGGGAGAGGGGGGCTGAAGGGGGCGGGGACTCTTTCGGCTGTTTTATGGTCAATACGCCACAGGGAGGACTTGCTGTGATTCTGTGAAGCCGTAAAGTGTTTCCACTAATTCAACAGCTCATCTCTGAAGGCGTTTACCTTGAGTGAGGCGGTGGGGTTTGGTAACTGGGAGCCCGTCCACAGAGCACTGGTTCCCACACGGGTGCAGGGTGATGCTGCCTGCCTGGTTCTCGATGTAGCAGTGCTGAGGTGAGACACCTGGACCCTGCAGGGGGATATCCGTCCCATCGCTGCCCAGAGTTGTTCTCCCTGCAACGGCAAATAAGAATAAGAATAATACAGGTAGTCCTCGACTTACGACGTTTCAGGGTTACGTCACGCATCTCATAAAATTTTTATTTATTTATTTGAACAATCTTATTTTGTGTTTAAATGTTCTTGATTTTATGTGTACAGCACTTTGTTGCAGCTGCGGTTGTTTTAAATGGCTTTATAAATAAAGTATTATTATTATTATTATTTTGAAGCTGATTTACGCAGTTTCCGTTTAGCTTCGGATGCTACAAAACTTGTTGGAGCAAGCTGGACAGACAGCCGGCTTTGGACGGACCGTGTGTCCGATCAGAGGTTGCTGCGCTCTGATACATGAGCTGGAAACGCTCTGTGGACGTCTCAGGAGGAGGAACGGCTTTGCAGCCTCGGATGTTGGGGACCCCGAGCTAACATGCTAACAGGCAGAGGAAGGCTTCACCAGCATACCAGTAGGCCATTAACTCTTTTTCCCTTCATTATGGCTCCTAAATGTATGTGGTTTTTGATAATTATGTAGGGTAATGTGTTAGGATAGGCTAAGTGCTTGGTAAAATAAAGTACTGTACGTATGAGGTGCTGTTTGGACGTATTTTCCGACTTACGTCGATTTTCGAGTTACGAACGGGCGTAGGAATGGAACTCGTTCGTGAGTCGGGACCACCTGTAATAATAATTTCCTCATTGTTTCCTGGAAAGTGGCTGGAACCTGGAAGTATTTTAATGTTTGTGAGATGTGACCTAAGAGGTCAGGGCCACATGTTGTGGAGGACAACACAACCTGGGTAGGCGTTTTAAAAAGAAACAGGTGTTGGTCTCAAATCGGCACGTTAGGAATTTATATGACCGTCGATGAGTTGTGCCCCGCCGCAGAGTGGAGGGGACTTGGAAACACTCTCCGTCTGTCTGTGCATCTTGTGAGCTGGGAAACTTGAAAAATAAACGAGGCATCGACTTTCATTTTGATGTGCGGCACCAAAAACATAAAGGTTTACTTGTTCAGTCCCAGTCCTGAAAGACACTCGTCTCAAAAACTACAAAACATTCACTATGTATTCAAATCTCTCAGTGACAAGTGATAGACTGCTTGTTTCTTACTGTTTACGTTGCACAACGTTCAGAGAAGACAAGTGCTATTTCTTTTCTAAAAGACAGCACAGTCACCACTGTCCCGCCCTCTCCCTGCCTCAGAGACGTTAATGTCCTCTGCAAGACAAACGGCGCCAGCAGCTCGCAGACAGGCGCGCTGCAGCAACTGTGTCAGTGTGAAGAACAACAACAAGCTTTGAGGCGGATGTGGCATCAGTTGTTGGTCTGGACAACTTGTGCCAATAAGCTAACAGACTAGCCGGTGACAAATACTAAAAGTAGCTAAATGTTAAATCAAAGTAGTAAAATGCTCGCTTGAAGTTAAAAATAAAAGACAATAATGTTATCAAAAGACTGGCTAAAAGCCAATAGAATAATTCCTAACTAAAAGCCAAAAGTAAGAAAATGCTAGTAAAAATAGGCTAAATGGTATATAAAACCACCAGCGCAAGGTTAAAAAAATACAAAAGATTAAATAAAAATATACAAAGTAAAAACAATAGATGCTAAAAGAAGCAGAACACTATAGCTAAAAGCCATCAGCTTGTCAAAACAGCTGTTTATTTAATGTGAGGTTGATCTGAGAGCAGGTAAGATATTTATTAATATCTTTTCACAGAACCCCACTTCAAAATGTATGAACTGTCTCTTTGATGTGCCTTCGGTAGCCTATTAATGTGTGAAAGTTGATTCAACATTCACTCTATGGCTTTCCTGTTATTTTGATTTTATATTTTTTATTATACTGTACAGTACTTATTTTTGTAATCTACAACTGTAACCGTCTGAATACTTTTAGGTATTTTAGTCATTCGTAAAAAAAACTTTTGGCTCATTCAGGAGATTGGTGCTCTGAATTTTGGTTTAGCTTTTTTTTTCCTCTAAATATATATTTTATTTACAAATATTTTCCACATTGATTTGCATGAATATCTCTTCATTCAAAACCACTGTTCATGAAATCAGTTTAAGAATCTAGTTATAGTTTTATTTTCCTGTAATACTTTTAGTATTTATTTATTGATTGACTACTTTCAGCTTTTTAAAATACAGTATATACATTAAGCTAGACTTTTAATAGCTTTAGGTTATAGCAAGCCTTTCACTAGTTTTAGTTTTGATAATTTTGGCTTTTAGATACTAAATGCTACTTTAGTTGTAATTTAGCTCTTAGCTAAAATCTAGCTGCTTTCATGCATCTTGCCTTTTGAAAGGTTTAGCATTTAGCTAACCTTTTAATACTGTAAGTTTGCCTGTTGCTTTTACTTTGTAACTTATAGCTAGACCTTTGCTAGTTTTAGCTTTTAGTTAGTCTGGATACTTTTAGCTTTTAACTGCCATTTTGCTACTTTAGTTTTAGCTTTAGCTTTTACTACTACCGGTAGTTACCTTCACTTTTATTTTTTGCTTATATCTTGCTGCTTTATCAGCAAGGCCCTATAGCCTTTTGATACATTAGCTAGCCTTTACTAGTTTTATTTTATAGCCTTTTTTTTAGCAAGTCTTTTATTGGCTTCAGCTTTTAACTAGAATAGTTTTAGCCTTTAGCTATACTTTTTAGTTATTTGCTGCTTTTATCCATCCTTTTGATCCTGTTTACCTTCTTCTAGTTTGTCATTTAGCCTTAGTTACTGTATTTCAATATTTTAGCTAGTCTTTTGCTACTTTAGTTTTAGCTAGGCTTTCACTACCTTCATTTTCTGTTTTAGCAAAGAAAAAAAATCTGTTTTAGCTGACGTTTTGCTACGTTTAGCTTTTAGCTAGTAGTGTCTTCAGCAGCTTTCAGTAAAGACATTCAGCATCGCAGATAAATCACATACTGTATTCTACTGGTTTCTATAAATCTCAGCCATTCTTAGAGATGGGCTCAGTTTTTCCTTTTCATTTAATCATTTTTTTATTTTTTGTTTGTTTATTCAAAGCTGTTAGTCACATTTCAGTAAAACAGTTTTGATGTCTATTTATTTTAGTTTAAATAATTTTATTTACTGCATAAATAATCAGACAATGCTCTAAATATACCAAGCCATAAAGTAAAGGTACAGGAGCTATCTAGTCCCCCAGCCCCCTACTAACAAACAAACAAACAAATAAACAAACAAACAAATAAACACCTCACCTTCTAACAGTGGCAGCAGAGTGATGGCTGTGCTCAGGCGTCCACTTCCCAAACTCACCAGGTGGGGGCGCTCTGCCTGGACTTTCAAGGACTTGCCTGTTTCAATCAGATCTAAAGGAGTGCTCTGTCAGAAGAAAACCATCGTTATCTAATCATTAAAAGATCAATTTACATAATATGACTGCATCAGCTACGGAGAAGAATAAACTTTATAAAGTGTGGCTTCATTTTTTTTTTTTATGATCAGTCCAGGATAACACAGTGTACAAAGTAAACACTTACATGCTTTAATAAAAAAGAAGATATTCAACGAATATGTCAAAACAGACTGATCAAATCACACTTACATGCCTAAACAGTTTAACAAGCTGAAGTCAAATTTAGTAATAATCCAAATTATATCTAAAATAATCCAAATGACTGTTACAGCAAGGACAACTCAGCAGACTCACAGCTGATGCTGCAGCTATTAAAATCAGCTAAAACTGAGTGAATGTGAGCTGCATCATCTGTGAATGATGAGTGCCCCATAAAATCAAATTTAATGACTTACCTGTAAGACCTGGTGTGTTTGACGCTCGTGTTCCACTTTATTCCTGCTCACTCGGTCCATGTTGGCAGGATGGTCAGATTCTGACATGTGTAGATCCTAAAACACAAACACACACACAATGCATCAGGGCATGAATGGGAGCACTGGGAATACTGCTGTACTACAATGGGAACAGTGCCTTCCTTAGAAACCCTTCTGCCCCAGTTCTACACCCATGTGACCGAAGCACTATACAGAGTAATTGTTCCTCCAGAACTCTGGACAAAACCACACTGACTGACGCCTCAAATAAGACAGCAGAGTGGAACTACGAGAACTGCATTTTCTGAAGAAAAAAAAATGCACAGTGAACACTAAGAGCTATAAATGAAAATGTTGAAAATCTAAATCTGAGTCATTAGTAAAAAAAACAACAGAACATTAGCTAATAGCTAAATGGAGCACAGCACCAACTAAAAGCCGGTAAGAACTAAACACTAGCTAAAAGTCAAAAGTAACAAAATGCTAGCTTAAAGTTAAAAATAACAAAAGGCTATTCTAAAAGTATCTGAAGACTAGCTAAAAACTAAACAAAACTGAACACTAAAAGCCAACAGAATCTAAATGCTAGCTAAAAGCCAAAAATAGTAAAATGCTAGTTAAAAGTTGCTAAATGTTACATAATAGTGAGAAAATGCTAGCTTAACGTTAAAAGGTTAAACGGCTTTAAAAGTCCACCTGCTGCTGGATACTGGACTTCCTCAACAACAGACCTCAGGCAGTGAGAATTGGAAGTCACTCTCCACACTGGTTCTCAGCACCGGTACACCTCAGGGATGTGTCCTCAGTCCACTCTTGTACAGTACTCTTTATTTACACATGGCTGTACCGCCAAGCATGGCTCAAACGTCATCCTCAAGTTCGCTGATGACACCACTTTCTTGGGCCTCATCACCAACTATGACGAGAGTGCCTACAGAGATGAAGTTAAATCACTGACCAGCTGGTGTCAAGAAAATAACCTCTCTCTAAATGTCAGCAAAACAAAGGAGATGATAGACTTCAGGAAACAGCAGGGAGGCCAGCACTCCACCAACGCTGAAGTGGAGCAGGTCAGCAGCTCCAAGTTCCTCAGCGTTCACATTTCTCAGGATCTATCCTGGACTTTACATACGACACTGTCGTCAAGAAAGCCCAACAAAGACTCTACTTCCTAAGAAGACTAAAGAAGTTTGGTACATACACCAGCATCTTCACTAACTTTTATAGGTGCACCATTGAGAGCCTGCTGACAGGCTGCATCACAGAGTGGTGTGGGAACTGCACCAGGCTGAGCCAGAAAGCTCTACAGAGGGTGGTGCAAACAGCAGAGGACATCACTCACTGGTAGCAGTCTCCACATCCAGGACATCTACCTCAGCCAATGTCTGCGTAAAGAACGCAGCATCATTAAGGACCACACCCACCAGCACAAGGACTCTTCCATCTACTTTGTACTACCCTCAGGCAGATGATAGAGGAGTCTGCCCTCCCACAAAAAGACTCAAAGACAGTTATTATCCACAAGCTGTCAGATTACTGAACTATTGATAATAATACTGAACAACTGACAATAACATTGTCTGTGACAACTAACATGTTTATTGCTGCTGCATTATGTGGCTGTATCATGTATGTCATTACCTTAACATCATAATTCACCTAAATAATACTCACTACCTGTGCAATAACCTATCACACAACCTGTGTAGTTTATGTTAGTTATGTGCAATATATATCATGTGCATCCCTGTGAAATACATTTACTTATTTATACAAATTCATCCTAGTTGCACCGTTATATTCCACCATGTTGTCATTTACCTTTTTTTTTTGGATCTTGTACTTTGTAAATATTTTATTTCCTTTTCACTTTTTGGTACATTATTGTGTACCCTTATTGCATGCTTTAGTACTTTTTTTTTTTTGTTTTTTGTTATTTTGTTTTTCGCAAGTCAAATCAGTTCTTCTCATCCTGAACATTTATTTGCATTGTTGACCTTGTGTTAGCCTGCATATGACAAATAAGCAACGTAACATAACATAAATGTAACAAAAGGCTAGATGAAAGCAAAAGAATAGCTATAGCTAAAAATAGAAACATAACAGGCTAGCTAAAAATCAAAAGCCGTTTAAGACTAAAAAAGCTAAAAGTAACAAACAGCTGAGTAAAAGTCTAAAGTACCAAAAGATTAAAAACTGAAACTTGCAGAGCTAAAAATGAATGAAAGGAAGAATAAGGCTAGCTAAATCCAATAGTTGCATAAGACTAGCTCAAAAGTAATAACATGCAAACACAGCTAAAAATTGTGAAAGGCAAACAAACAATTGAAAGTAACAACAGGTGCTAAACATATTAAAAAAAGCTAAACGTAGAAGAAGGTTAGCTGAAAGCTAAAAGTTGTAAATGGAGCCAAAGGCTAAAGGTTGTGAAATGTTATCTGAAAGTATCCTGATGCATGCTCAGAGTTATCTGAAAGTATAAGGTTAGCTAAAAGTTTTAAAAATCAAAAGGCAAACTAAAATGTAAAAGTAGCATTACAGTCAGTCATTACAGTCATCACAGTCACATAATATGAATATCACAGTTCTGAGTTTTGAGTCGAGTGTGAACGAGCTCGTCAGGTGCTTTGAAACATCCGGTGTCATGGCCACCTCCTCTGACCATGCTGTGACTCATGCACAGATACACACCAGGTCTGCAGACAGATGCAGGTGATTCCATTCAGCTGTCTAGTCGGTCACGTCCACATCAGACAGGACAAAAACAGCACAGGAACAGATGATGCAACACAGCGTTCTGTCTGTCACTATCACCGTCATCTCTAGATCCCAGATTAGACACAACATGCCTGTTTTGTCTGCCCTCAGAATGAAACGTGGATTGCAGATAATGTCCGAATGTTCATTTATATTTCAGAGAAGAGCTCCAAAGCTTCAAAGCTGAAAGGTTTTGGCGCAGCCTCCTACTAAAAGGATGTATGTTTCATCACAATACTGTATATTAAATATCCTAATAGAACAGTTCTGGAGAAATCTTGAGTGCCAAGGCAGATATGATCCAACATTACAACATTAATTAATTTACTTATGAAACCTATCAATTTGAGACTTCCTTTTGTTATAACTTGAAACAGATGAGGGCAATATGTGGCCCGAGGGCCAAAAGTGGCCTTTGGACAAATTCCATCCGGCCCCGAAAATTCTTAATTGAAGAGAACAACTTTTTAAGTAAATTGATAAAATCCTGTACTGTATAAAAACCTTTGGATTAATCTAGGCTAAAAACTTTTTAAGGAGTTGTGTTTCCAAAACGAAACTAGACTCAAAAAATCAAATACATCATTGTTTTTGTTATGTTTTGGCTAATTTATTGTCATGAGCCCATTTATAGAAAGTGTCTTACGTATTTCCTAAAGAGTATTGACAGCACTATGATACAAAAAGAAATCTTCCAGTTCTCTGTCTTCAGGAAAATTGTCAACCTTTA
This sequence comes from Garcialebias charrua, assembly GCA_038048925.1. Lineage (NCBI taxonomy): Eukaryota > Metazoa > Chordata > Actinopteri > Cyprinodontiformes > Rivulidae > Garcialebias > Garcialebias charrua. Next base: position 45,968 of record JBBPBX010003033.1, on the reverse strand, counting down.
TTTATACAGATAAACTCCCCCCCTCTCCTGATGGCCAGGTGCTGACGCTGTCCTCAGACAGCGTAAGGCGATCATTCATCAAGATTAACGCCCGGAAGGCCTCTGGTCCTGACAACATACCTGGTCGTGTGCTGAAGGACTGTGCAGGGGAACTCGCAGCGGTCTTCACGGACATCTTTAACATCTCACTGAGCCAGGCCATCGTCCCCACCTGTTTCAAAGCCACCACCATCATCCCTGTCCCAAAGAAGGCAACGCCCGCATGCCTCAATGACTATCGCCCAGTAGCACTCACCCCCATCCTGATGAAGTGCTTTGAACGGCTAGTCATGAAAAGCATCACATCTGTCCTCCCTGACTCCCTGGATCCCTTCCAATTTGCATACCGACCTAATCGCTCAACCGACGATGCCATCTCCTCTGCCCTTCACACAGCTCTCACACATCTGGACACGAAGGACTCCTATGTTAGAATGTTGTTCATCGACTTCAGCTCGGCATTTAACACCATCATCCCCCAACAGCTCATCCTTAAACTGGACAGTCTGGGGCTGAACACCTCAATGTGTAACTGGCTGCTAGACTTCCTGACCGGGAGACCACAGACAGTACGGATCGGGAGTAACACATCTAGCACCATCACATTGAACACAGGGGCCCCACAAGGATGTGTGCTGAGCCCCCTTCTATTCACCCTGCTAACACACGACTGCACACCATCGTACAGCTCCAACCACTTCATCAAGTTTGCGGACGACACAACAGTGGTAGGTCTCATCAGCAACAACGATGAGACGGACTACAGGAACGAGGTGAGCCGCCTGGCCTTGTGGTGCGGACACAACAATCTCACTCTCAACGTGGAGAAGACAAAGGAGATTGTTGTGGACTTCAGGAAGAGGGATGCCCAACATCCCCCTCTGACCATCAACAGCACCGCAGTGGAGAGAGTAGACAGCACCAAGTTCCTGGGAGTGCACGTCTCAAAGGACCTGTCCTGGAGCAGGAACACTGCAGCACTGGCAAAGAAGGCTCACCAGCGTCTCTACTTTCTCCGCAAGCTGAAAAGGGCTGGAGCTTCAACCCCCATCATGAGCACCTTCTACAGAGGTGCCATAGAAAGTGTCCTGACCAGCTGCATCACTGTGTGGTTTGGTGCATGTACTGCATCCTGCCGCAAGAGCCTCCAGCGCATTGTGAGAGCAGCTGAGAAGATCGTGGGCACCTCCTTGCCCTCACTGCAGGACTTACACAGCAAACGCCTCACTCGGAAAGCCCACCGCATGGCAGGTGATCCCACACACCCACTACACAGCTGCTTCAGACTGCTGCCATCAGGGAGGAGACTGAGGAGTCTCCAGGCTCGAACCAGCAGACTGAGAGACAGCTCTGTTCATCAGGCAGTCAGAATGCTAAACACTCTGCCTGCTCTGCCTCCCCTCCCATTTGAACTGCCTTAACACTAAAACTTTCTCACATATTATCACTCAACACAAAGTTTTTAACACTAGACTCTGTGTCACCAAACGGGTTTTCACTAAACTCTCGGTCATGTGCTCATACAGTTTGCACTACTTCTCATACTTGCACTAATGTCTGTATTACATCACTGCCTATAATCATAATACTGTTTACATTCTCTGTTTACATTTATTAATACTGTTTACTTTTATTACTACTGCTTACATGTAATTACTACTGTTTACATTTATTTACACTACTCTAATATCTACACCACTGCTGGTACATATACAGTGTGCTCTGAACGGTCTTATTTAGGTCTTATTTAGGGATGCCCAATGTGCCTTACTGCATATGCCACTTTTTGCCTCTATAACAACATCAACTACTACCTCATACATATACTGTGTACATTGACTCATACGCTGCTTTGCCACTTTGCAAATGTCAATGCTAGAAACCTTTAGTTTATTTTAGTTATACTTTTTATACTCTTTTTTTATACCACTATGCAAAAAAACTCAGGACAGTGTTAGTTTTACTATTTTATGCTTATGTCTATTATTATATGTTTCAGTGTTTCAATGTTTAGATGTTTACTGTTGCACCGAGGGACTGAGAGAAACGCAATTTCGGTCCTGTGTATGTCCTGCACTGTACATATTGCAGATCTGACAATAAAGTTGACTTTGACTTTTGACTTTGATAAAACACATTGAGCCTCGAAGACTCTTTTAAAAATGAGACCTGTTTAGACAGACAAAAAACGTTGTGAAAGTAACAACATACAGGATTTGGAGGCAAAAACAAATTCCCAACAGGCTCTCTCTCAATGGCCAATGACAGAGAGCCTGAGATTGAAAGAAAAAAAAAACACCTGCCCAAACGTATTGGTTGACTCGCATCTCTCTTTTAAGCTCTACGTGGAAAACCTAGTAAAGAAACTGAAAGTTAAACTGGGTTTCTTTTTCAGAAATAAATCATGTCTAACACTGAATGCTAGGAAACGCCTTGTATCTGTGACTTTCCTTCCCTCCATTGATTACGGTGACATTACAGACAGATTTGCTTTTTTTTTTTTACATCTTATTTTAACTAGTTGAGAACAAATCTGTATGCCTCTTATCAAGTCTATTGTTGTCACTGTTGTCATCATTCTTTGTTGAAACCAGGTCTCTCTTGTAAATGAGTCCTTGAGGCTCAATGGAATTAACCTGCCTAAATAAAGGTGGAATGAAAAAAAAGTATTTGTTGTGTTTTGATTTATTAAATATCTTGATTTGACCCTATAGGAAAAAGTGTTGCCCACCACTGATTTAAGATGACAAAATCCCTGCATTTTGATGTATAAATTGTAAAGATTGTGGCAATAAGAGGTTTTTTTTTTTTTGGAAACTCAAAATTAGAATGTGTGACATCATCTCTCAAAATCGGGCATTTTGGGTTCAAATTTTTCAAAATCATAAATCTTAATTGTATAAAGACGGTTAAATGTTTCAAAGGTCCAGTTGAGTCATGTCAAGTCCAACTTTCTGTGACCCGTGTAAACTTCCAAAGACATTTCTTCTGTAAAGTATTTCAGAATCATTGAGGGTTTTTTGTTCATATTGATGTGCATGAGGGAAATGTTTTATAAATTTTGTCACCAAAAGTAACACACCTAACCCCATTGAGATACATGTTTTATTGTACTTTTTGTAAGAGTTTTTCTAAAGCTGAGGGAGGAGTAGCAAATCAAAACCCACAACAGAGACAACAGAATAGCAGATAAATAGTAATTTGGGTGCTGTCAATCATTATCACCCTTAAGCAAACTATTAGCCTTTCATTGTTGTGCCTCAACTTAGAGGTTCGCTCTTCCCACTCATCTATTCAAATTCCTACTAAAATATTCCAAAACCATCCTCGGGCTTCTGTGTTCTCTAAGTTTAGTTCACGAGACAAAAGGGGCGTTCATCAGCTGGCGTCTGATGTCACTCCAGACGAGGGCGGCGGGGTCGATACCACCGCACATATCTTACCATCGTGTTGGGAGTGTGATCCCCGGAGGAGCCGGAGAACAGAGCGTTCCCTCTGTTGTGCTGCTGTGACACCGGAGCCCTGACGCCTCCTCTGTCAGCCTGTCAACACGGGCCCTCTTAGACACAGGCCTGGAGAGCAGGCAGGGTGATGTGTCTGCCTCACACTCATATTCCTGACAAACCTCAGTGGTTTGAGCGAACACACCCAGAGTTGGAGAGCAGTTTGAATGCTTCCAAATGCAGGGCCCTGCTCTGCAACCTGTCATTACGGGGGCACGCTGCTATGAGCTTCTGAAAATAGACACCGCCAGCTCCACAGTCTGGACTGCTACTTTGAAAAGACTCTGCCCGGAGCAAACGGTGACAAAACTGAGGAGGACACTCATTTATAACAATTTTAAAAAGCTTGAAAAGTAAAAAAAAAAGAAAAAAAAAAAAGAGGATTATTTACCATTGACTTGTTGCAATGCTGGAAAACTTTTCTGGTAGACATGCACTTGCCATCTGTTTACTGCGACTGAGTCCACGTTTGAAGGGAAGTCATCAGTGTCCACATGATGATCCATGTCCCGCTGCCTGCTTTTCTTTATTTAATTATTCATTCACAAACCGAGTTGCTCTGCTCTCTCCCTGCTCCCAGTGTGTTCTCCTCCCCATCCCCGGTGCAGAATTACATCCTACCAGCTTCTTAAGGTGTGTGTGTGTGTGAGAGAGAGGGGGGAGGACTCTGCAGCCACACTGCTGCTTCAAAACATTCTCACATTTCCTGTTTATTGATTCCCTTTTCTGTATTTGGCAGATAAACAACATCTTAACTTGAGGGGCCCCTTTAGGTTGGAGCCACTCCTGCAACATTTCCAACGTCGCTTGAAAGTGTTGTATGCAGTGGTGGGCAACGCTAATCCAAAAATTAGTTCCGCTATTTCTAAAGCACTAATTAATTTATTTAGGTCCGCAATTTCAAAAGCACTAATGTCTTATGAAAATTAGGGGAAGCTAATTCTAATCCGCTAATTAAATTCAACAATTGGTAGCAGCAAGTTATGCAATATTTGCACTACACTGCCAACTAGCGGTGCATGAACTGTTATACAGTAAGTTGTTTGAGTTTCAGAGTATTTAGTTTGGTTCTCTTCAACAGGTTTCACAAGGACAAAATGTACCCATTCCAAAGTCTGTTAGCTAAACTGCTGACATATTTGGCTGTTTTTTTTTTCTTCTTTTGTTACTTTTAGTACCACTAGATCGCATGTGTCAAACTCAAGGCCCGTGGGCCAAATCCGGCCTACCATAACCGTTTCTGTGGCTCTCTACACCCTAGAACTTCAAGATAACAGTTGTAAGCATGTTGCTCTCAGGTGATGGGTCCCCATCCCTACACTCCCTGGTCTCTCTGTTAATTGTCTTGCTTATCTCCTCCATTTTGTTGTCCAGGTGTTTGTGATTGTCATGCTGTGTGTTCATGTACCTGTATATAAAGTCAGGGATTTTTTAATTGATAAAGCTCTGTATATGTTGTATAACACAATCATTGTTCCACATTTAATCTATTGTATTGAGGTTTGGGGAAAAGCGTGCAAAACAATTACAAAGCCTGTTTTTATTTTACAAAAGAGAGCTGTAAGAGTAATCACCAGAAAACATTTCAGTCACCCATCAAACACCTTGTTTCTTCAGCTAAATTTATTGAAATTCCAGGAATTGGTAGAATATAGTATTTTATCAGTTATGTATAGGGCTCATAATAACACATTACCTTTAAATATCCAAAGAAATTTAGACAAAGTTATTACAATCTTAAAGGGACAGATATTCATCAAACCACAATTCAGAACCAGCTTAAAGGGACGGTCTACCTCAATTCAGGGAGTTGGATTGTGGAATGTTCTGGAGAGTGATGTTAAAAATGCAAAATCAATTCATTCATTCAACCTTTATTTATACAGGCTAGCCTCGTTGAGTCACGGGGACTCATTTACAAGAGGGACCTGTCTCACTCACACCAAACAACCATCCACTCTCACACTCACACCTAGGGTCAATTTAGAGTCACCAATCAGCCTAACAAGCATGTTTTTTGGTCTGTGGGAGGAAACCGGAGTACCCGGAGGAAACCCACGCATGCACGGGGAGAACATGCAAACTCCACCCAGAAAGGCCCCGGACCGGGATTTGAACCGGCAACCTTCTCGCTGAGAGGCAGCAGCTCTACCAGTTGTGCCACCGTGCTGCCCAATGTATACATTTAAGAAAAAGGTCGAAAAGGACTTGCTCAAAAACTATATATGATGTAGCTTAGTGTGTTTGTGTACAGTATTACAGTTAGATAAATTAGTAGATTTATTCATTTTGTGATGTAGTTTGAAGGTTATCATTGGTTGAACAAACTGTGAAATAAATAAGGGGCAGATATAATAAGATTTCATCTTCTTTCTGCTCCTTTCATTTTATCCTACTTGTATTCTTCTATCTGATGAAACTGTTTTGTATTGTTCTTTTAAAATGAATGAATAAACATCAAATCAAATCAACGGCCCAGTCAGAGTCCAGAACCTGAACCTGAAACCTTCAGAGAGCTGAGCAGAAACCTCAAAGAACTGAAGCAACAATGGAAAGAAGAGTGGGTCAGAACTCCTCCAGAACCAGGAGAGAGACTGATGAAGTCCTGCAGACTGATGAAGTCAGAGAACCACAGAGGATTCTGCTGCTGAAGGAGGTTCTGTTGGGTCAGAGGCACAAGCTGAGGTTAAATTTTAATGATTTTAGAACTTGTTAAAGATCATCCATCCAGCCATCCAACTGTCTATCCATCCATCCATTCAGCTAAAAGTCTATTCATCCTTGTATCTGATGAAACTGTTTTGTATTGTTCTTTTAAAATGAATGAATGAACATCAAATCAAATCAAAAATAAGTCTGTATCTCTGTGTTTATCATTGTCCTGGCATTGTCTCCTGTTGCCTCTGTCTCCTGAGTTCCTTGTGATTCCCTGAGTATGTAAGTTTGCTGCCTTGCGGACGCCATTTTGAAGAGTCCTAATGGTGAACTACTTTTTTAAATCCAGCAGATTTGACCATTTCGTGAAACTCTCAAGCTCAGAAAAACTTGTGCTATAACGTCAGCTATGAAATATATTTTTTCTCAGCAAAGAAATAATTGTTTTACCGTGTTTTGTTGTAAAATCCTGGCTTCTTTGGCCGTCGCGGACGCCATTTTGAAGAGTGCTAATGTGGCGAAATTCTATTTTTAAATCCAGACGCGTCGCGTAGGCCCTGAGAAACATCCATAAGTTCACCCTCCATGTTAAAAAGTCTTCGTCTGACTCTTCGAAAACAAGCAATAAGGCTCCAGAGTAACACACTGGCTGCTAACTGCTATAGAGAGAGCACACACCAAGAGACTGAGGGGGACGCTTTTTTGTGACGGACCACATCCGGCGCTGCTCGTAAATACGTTATTTCGTTTTTACTGATAGATAATTAGTTATTAGCGGTACTGCATTTTAAATAAAAATAGCATAAATCCGCTTATGAATTATAAAACTTAGTCAATCCGCTGTAAAGCTAACAGATTATTTAGCTACGCTACAAGCGGATTAGCGCAACAGCGCTACCTAGCGGTTGGAGGCCCACCACTGGTTGTATGTCCACACCAGTCAACCAGAGAGCATCAGCTCCGTCTGATCTATGAGAGAAGCAACATGTGGTGTGGGAGTGAGGAGCAGGAACAGACCTCATGTCCTCTCACTTCCTGCTCTGAGCTCTTTGATGGAACAAACGGCTAAAGAGGCAAGTATTTCCACTCTGCTGGAACATCTCTGATAAATGCAGCCCCTCTTCTCGATACACTTGTAACGATGCAGCAGAGAACCACCACAGGAAGTGAGCGTCTCTTCAGGCGTCCCACAGGGAGCTGTGTTTGGCCCACAGACACACACACACACAGAGAGCAGAAGAAAGTGGGAGAAAAGCCTCCACTATTGATCTCAGAAGGCTTTTCCCATGGTCGGAGAGCCAGAGAGGAGATGGAGGAAATGAAAGCAGATGACGACTCACAGAGGAAAATAAAAACAAACAGAGGCAGCTAAGGATCCAGATGTTTGTGAAGTCTGCAGGGAGGCGAGCTGTGAGTCAGCTCTCCTCGTTGATGAGGTGGAGGAACTTTTTAAAAGGTCCTTTTGGATGTGACTTAGTCATTATGGCTGTTTGTCTTCTCTAAATAAGGAAAACAGATCAGCTATATTTTTAAATGATGGTATAGGAACAAAAATATTCACATTAAGGACAAAAACTGTGAAAGTGTTGAAGAAGAAAACTTAACTGTAAATACAAAGTATTTTCCTTTGTGTTAAAACATAAAATCTGCAGATGAAAATGCTAAGTTAAAAGCCTTCCTTGAAGGAATGATTATCACCTGCCACCTTTCATGCAAGAGTTTTAAACTATTTAATTTAATGCAAGACTTTCAGGATGACTGTCGGCTACTACCACATCCACTTTCAGCTCAGAATCAGTACAATTGACCAAGTTGTCGTTATTTTTTCATTGGTCGAGTTTAATCGGCTGTAGCGGCGGCCATCTTTAAATTGGATTGAGATCAAAAGTCAATCAGTTGTAGACGTCTATCCACTTTCTGAGAGTTTGCTGTTCAGGAGATATTTTACTAACAGACAAACAGGCGTGCCAACGTTTTAAGCAAAGACCTTGTACGATGTAAAGGGCTCAGATTATGTATCAAGGATTACTTTTATTTACTTTCATACTGAATTCTAGCTCAAAATCTGTACAACTGACTGAAATGTATGTTATTTGTGTATTAAAAAATTTGAGATATTTTCATTATTCATATATTTTTAACTTTATAGTGTTACCTGAATGCTGTGATGGAGATTGTTACAACAGCTGACTGACTGTGGAGTTTACAGACTGTACTGCATCTTAGCATGTTGACGATGGTGCACAGGTGCCTCACAAAGTGTGATTTTGAAAGAACAAGCAAAGTTTTGTATCGTTTCGTGTGTGCGGCTTGTTTTTGGAACGTAAAAGCAAGGAGCAGACGCCTTCAGGCCTCTGCAGGGTGACTGTAGTTAACAGCAGACAGGTGGAGGAGCAGGGGATGGTAACACTTTTCTCCTTCAAAGAAACTAATTCACATTCAGGCTGTTTGGAGGCTGATAAGAACCTGATCACCTCTTCTTCTATAGAAACAGGAACACGTTACTACCACCCTCTGATAGGACCT
>JBBPBX010003033.1:15509-36638 GCA_038048925.1 Garcialebias charrua | reverse complement strand
ATTATTCATATATTTTTAACTTTATAGTGTTACCTGAATGCTGTGATGGAGATTGTTACAACAGCTGACTGACTGTGGAGTTTACAGACTGTACTGCATCTTAGCATGTTGACGATGGTGCACAGGTGCCTCACAAAGTGTGATTTTGAAAGAACAAGCAAAGTTTTGTATCGTTTCGTGTGTGCGGCTTGTTTTTGGAACGTAAAAGCAAGGAGCAGACGCCTTCAGGCCTCTGCAGGGTGACTGTAGTTAACAGCAGACAGGTGGAGGAGCAGGGGATGGTAACACTTTTCTCCTTCAAAGAAACTAATTCACATTCAGGCTGTTTGGAGGCTGATAAGAACCTGATCACCTCTTCTTCTATAGAAACAGGAACACGTTACTACCACCCTCTGATAGGACCTGATAGTTACTGATGACCTGAATGGGACAAAATTGACCATCCTGTAGAATTAAAGCTACACATCTGCAGGTACCGTATTTCAAAACCATAACTTAGTTTCAAATGATCCAAATAGTATAACATATTCTCTCCATGTCTTTCATGACCGAGTTTAGACCAAGATCAATGAGAAACTACATGCTGTGAATAACTCTCAGCTACTACCACAATAAAATGAAGCTCAGTATCTGAAAGATGGACTGGGTTCTAGTAGAGCAGATAAGTGACCAAATTCTGCAAAATATTTCAATGTTATAGATGTAGGGATATAGCACCCTCATGTCCGTATGGGATGTGGGCCTCTCCACATCTCTCTGAAACTCTCAGTGTTACACCTTCTTGAAGCCCTCAAGGAGACGAGTGGACACTTTTATTTTTTACAATTATTATGAATTAATGGACACTAATTAATCAGATTGAACTTTCTCTTTAATGTGTGTTAATTCAGAATTGATCAACAGTATATTTTGTCATTTTAATGATGATCTGTTACTTGCATGAGTTTGACCTTTCTGGTTTTATTTCTGCAGAGCAAGCAGGCTCTGATTCTAAGACACAGTTCAGGGTAAACGGTTAGCTGTTGCTTCCTTCTCTGTTTTGTCTATGAAGTTAGCCATAATATTCTCTGTGCTCACAAGCAGGCCACCTGGCTGTTTATGTAAACAGTTTTCCTGTTGTCCGTCAAGAGACTTTCTGCCTATGGAATTAAACTTCCATCTTTTATTTTGTTAAAACCAGCCAATAGTTATTAAGGAGGTGGGTCAGACCCCGCCTCCCATATAAAGGTCATTTCCTGCATTTTTCTTTAGTGCTTTTGGAGAGAACTAACTCGCAACCTGCTTCTCTCCTCTGGAAAAGCTGGAGACGCTCCGGTCATTTGTGTCAACTAGACCCACGTCTCAGCTGGAGTCACGGCAAAGCCTTGCTGTGCCTCGAAACACTCATTTCTGAAAGAATTTGTTTTCGGAAGTTTTATTTTGAAAGTCAGTCAGCGCGCTTGACCTTTGTTCCCTGCCGAGGGAGGCGAGTTTCCTCGTATCGTGAATCAGCCACACACGCTGAAGTTCCAACTGGACGGCCGTTGGACAAACTCATCCACGTCGTGTGTCCAGACACTTCTCCACTCTTATCTCCAAGAGACGAACCGTCAACAGGTAACGAGTCGTGGTGTGCTTGAACGTGTGGGAGCCCAGCAGTCTGCTCGTGTGGGGAAAAAGGTGTCACCCTGTCTGCTCAAAATAATCAATTTCGGTTAACTTAGCTTTCACTTTATTTCTTCCTCCTATTTCTTATTTTTCATAAGCTTTTAATCTGTCAAGTAATGTGCCAACAGTTTAAGTTCCTAACTGTCTGTTTGTTTTAATTTGAATTCTTGTCAACGTAGTTATTAAATCAGAGCTAATATCGATACAAATGTTTAATGTAATTTTTGTGATAGTTTCAATAAAAGGTCTATTTTCTGGTAGACCAACATAAGTTGAAGTCTCTTGTGAAATTACATTTCTGGCTAATCACATCACAGATTTATTGATTTATTCTGAAAAAGTTGAGACCCCGTGAATTGGTGGCATGTTTGTGCAGATAAAAGTCTGCTCAGACCTGCGCATCCAAACTATAGGTAAGTCAGTAAACTGACCTCGTAAGTGTTTAATTACACAAACGGCCTATAGATTCGTTACATATTGGTGGCCCTACAGGTCTTCTGAAAGATTAAATTGATTAAGTTGTTTTTGTAGTCTATGTGTTACGGTTTTGTTGGCATAGTTTGCATCCTGTTGTGGACTTATAGAATGGTTTTGGCTGGTGAGTGTCTCAGAGATTGCTAATCGTGGCATTGTCTGGTGCGTTTCCCGGTAGAATTATCTTTTCTTTCACATTTCAACGTATGATTGAAGCTGCGGATGAATGTTTTGTCTGTGTTTGTGAGACGTTTTATTACGTGTCGCGAGGCTGCATGCATTTTTTCGTTTTGTGACCGCCGTGTCACCTCTGCTTCATTTTATTACATCTGCGGTTTGCTGTTGAAGGTCTGTTTCACTCATTTGCTGCTCCATTTTTACCTAATCTGTTACAACGTGTTGTTAGCCGAGGTTCGGGTGAAGCCCACTCAGCTTTTGGACCGGACGGGTTCCGGTTCCGAGTGACGTAAAGTCCGTTGTTGTACACAGTTAGCGTGCTGCCTTCTTTGGGGGGCGTGGGAGTTAGCCTGGATGTGTTTGAGCTCATTTACAGAATTTTCTGCGGTGTAAAAATATGTTTATTTTGTGATAGTGTGTCTAGAACTCTTTGGGTCGAGCTAACGTTAGCATTACCGAGGCAAGATGGCTGCTTAAAGCGCTGTGATTGGTCCATTGTGTGTCGTGTTCAAAAAAGTTGGTTTCTGTAGACTCTGGTTGTCTGATTCATTTTTGCACACATTTCTGACAGTTTATCTGTGTTGTTTGGGTTCTATGCACGTGATATCGTCGAAGACTGGCTTAACCGCGGTGTTTTGCGATATTTCTGATTGTTTTAGAACGTTGAAAAGTCCGTTCCACGCTCTTGTTCGACCGACCGCAGGTCCGTGAACACAACGCTCGAACGGCACGTCACACGTGGGTGGCGTTAGGGGTAGAAAACTACATTTCCCGTGAACACTTGGGTTTTTGAACTACGGTTCTGTCTTCGCTGTGATTGGTCGATTACGCTGTATGTGTTGACGCTTGGGGGGTGAGGAGCTCACATCCTCGTCAACTTTCACTTCGGCTCTTGTCCCAGACAAGTTTTCATGCTTGTTTGTCCATTACTGTCATTGAAAAGACTGTTTAATCGCTGTGTTTTTGTGATTTTAATGGGTGGATTGAGTCAGTTGCTCTGAAACTGCCGATCGCCATGTGACCAGGTCACGTGACACCGGGAGCTACAGCTGCTTTATGTGGACCGACCTTATTTCTTTTAAACGTAGTTTAAAAGGTTTCGCAGTTCAACCGATTTTGCTCACATGATTTCGTTTTTGTGAGCCTAGGGTCCTAAAGCTATAACACGTAACGCTTTAGATCTGTCTGATTGATGCTTTTCATCCGTTGTTAGATGTCTGTGTGGGCTAAAAGCTGCAGCTTCGCTCACGGGTGATAACAGCACCTCTATAGCGGTCAGATAGAGAAATTACAGTCGCTGTGATAAACTCATTTCCAGCGCTGTGCCCCCTCCTGGTTACTTTAGAAGACGCAGTCTTCCTGTAATTTGTACATGTTGAATGTTCCTGTTTTCAACGGGAATCATTTTGAAATATTGTACTCACAGCGTCCTTTTAATTTGATTTACGCAGAAAATCAAATGTTGATGGCAGAACAGTTACACAGATTTAATACAGACATGTCTGCTTTTTGATAAACTTGACACTTTTATCATGAATTCTGCAGGTGCATCAACAAATTGTGGGCTTGATTCATCATTTGATAGGCACTTAGCTGCAAAGAACGTCCTTCAGGAACCAGGTGAACATCCCCTGGTGTTTTACGACAGGCTCCTCTCTGTTTACACAGGGGATAAAACTGTCCCTGGAATTGAGGAAGATTACCTGTTTAAAAGTCGTTTCACTTTGAATCTAATACCTTTCATAATGAAATGTGTTCGCTTCAATGTTAATTGCAAAGAGAGTACCATGGCAGAAATTAAACAATGTGCTATGGAATTTTTTGACATGCTCGAACAATGAAAAACACCCTCAGTGGTGTGCCCAGGTCAAAAGGTCACATCCCACTCGCAGGAAATAGAAGAGGTTCCCTCTCCTACAGAGTGCGAGATTAAACAGGTTTCTCATGATAACAAACAACAGTATGTTTCAAGCTGTAAAAGTGACTCAGATCGGTTCACAGGGATTTATGCTCCCTTTTCACTTCAGGTGGAAAACCCTGAGACGAGCAAAGAACCACACAAGGTAGGTGTTCGCTCTCTAGGTGAACCAGGATGGTTCGGATCGAACCAAAAGTGTTCTCACCTAGGTCTCACAGTGGGTGAACTTCGAGAGAAGTTGATGTCTGGGAACCGTGACCCTTTGAAAAATGGTCTGTCCCGACATGTACCCCCGAGAAGCGGCCCTCCTGCCCCTGGAGCTACATAGCTCGAGACATGCAATGAGTCACACAAGCTCCAGATTATGGAAATGACGCCTCCGCGCGTGGACGTGACTGAGGTTGTGAGTTGTTTGTCAAATGATTTGAATGTTACAGTGGTTGACCAAGCTGACACAACGTGTGACGTTGTCCTTGATGATAACACAAACAACGTTGTTCAACCTGACGAAGCGACGCGTAGCACTGCCTTTTGCAACAACTCAGTGCACACCGTTGACATCTACAACGTCAACACTGACAAAGATGCTGACAGCAAACAAATTGCTGAAAATCCACATCCTGAAGGTCATGAGGCAGACAGCCATCATGATGCTGGCAGCGACGACGATTACACAGACAGAGTCACACGTACACAGACACGTGTGGAAAAACCTAAACGGTTTCTGTGTAACTTTATAAAAAGGGGGAGAGCTAAGAGAGCTTACCTGCCACTCACATTGGAAGGGGTCCTCGCGCAAGAAGCACTCCTGGTTTGCGGCTCAGACGTGTCTACCATGTCAGCCGAACTGTTTGAGGAGCTAAGGACCGCCGCTAACGATGTTGACAGGCAAATACCCTTTGTGAAATACACTTATGGTGAGCAACAGGGCCTCGCAAAGACGAGAACAACCCTAATAGCCATGGTTCACATGCAGATTGGCGAAATGTCACTATACCACCCGGTATATGTGTCTGAACTTGACTCACTCCAGACTCCATTTGTGGTTGGCCAAGATTTTATAAATCGCTTTGAAGCGATTATAAATTATGGCAATCAGACAATGTGGGCCACAGTGAGCAGTCCACTGCCAATCGAGGTACCTCCCCAAGGTCAGGACACTGACTGTCTAACAACAGGTACCGCTGAGGTCACATGGGATTCCCCAACCGAGACCACAAACCCGGTAAGTGAACCTTCATACACAGGTGAGACAGAGGAGACTCAACAATTGGCACAGACTCTGGCCCATCACGAGGACCTCCTCTGCGAGCTGACACCTTCGGCACTCACTGAGCACTACCTACCACCGGTAGAAGGAGCTGTGGAGATCCAAGGGTCCCACACCGATGACGCTATACTGTCCTATGGGACAGGTAATTCGGCAAACAGCCAAGCTTTCAGTGAAGTCTTGGTTCAAGGACATCTGAATTTAGAACTACTCAGAGATGACATAGTTCTTACAGACTCAAAGAGCACCTCTTCAGTCATGAAGTGGGAAGACATACATCACAACGACAGTGACCCGTCGCAGTCTGACCAGTCGGACACACTTGCGACTGCGCCGACAGTTGTGACACACCTGAATTACGCAGAAAGAGGTAAACGTACAGAGATACGTTGGCCGAAACCTATAAGGTTCCTGTACAAGGCTCCCCATAAACTGCGCAAACAGCTTAAACTAAACAAAGGCATCCTAACTCGTGCCCATGGACGGACGTCCACACCTGTGCGCGTGGTCCCTCATGACCACAGGGGGGTGATGTTAGGCCATGCCCATGTCAAGGACAAAGATTTCAATAACCCCACAAACGACAAAGATCTCGCAAACTCACAGACTTCATGGGAAAACAAGGTCGTCCAAGCACAGGATAGTAAATAAACTAAACAGTTTAAACTATACTAGTTGCGAAAAGAAACCGTTCCAACTAGAACTTAGAAACGCTAAGCATAAAACCCACAACAAAAAACTAACCTTAACAACCGTTTAAATCTGCAGGATTTAATTGACATCGGTTATAAAGCTAAGAACTGTTTTTCTTGTGTGTGACACGTTGGAATCTGACGACCAGAGTGAGTTTGACGTAGTGAAACGTTGTTTTTAGTTGCTTGATTGCTACTTTTGTTGTTATTGAAGTTGTTATTGTTTTCTGAACACTCCCAGCCAAAAGAGGTTTTGATTGTTGATAAGTTGAAGACTTAAATGGATTTAACTATGCCAACATGCTGTTCATTTTGTTAAAGATCTCAATCTTTGAAGAGTCATTGTAGATCAATACTACTTAAGGTACTATAATCTACACTGATCTCCCAATCATTTAGGTAGAACCGATTCGATCGTTTCTATTCTAGATCTATTCATTTTGATGAGTCTCGCCATAGACTTCAAAATTTATAGGGAATACCAAATCTTGCGTCGTTCGTCTAAAAGACAACAGACATTTAGACCAAACTAGTTTCATTTTTTTTATTTTAGTTTAACCTAAACTAAATAATGAATGGAGGAATAGTTTGAAAGAAGAGGCCTTCGTTACAGAAGCCCTCCACATTTCTATAGGTATAGATCCCTATATCTGATTTTTACAGCATTGATCCACCCCTTAATTGGTAATTGTAGCTGATCTAATCCATGATAGCTTACATACCAGGTGCATATAGGTAAGGCTTAATGTAGAATCCCAATCATAAGCCCACCTAAAACCACATAATTGCATGACACATTGAACCAGGGTGGCACCGACTGGAAGCCATCCAGCCTGCAACCTTCGATGTGGGGACCTGCTGATCCAACGTTGGTCTTCAACCTTCATCCAAGGCCCGCCTCCTCTGCTTCAATCGAGGGATCCCCTCTACATGCTGATTAAAAACCATTCTTGCTGATGAAATCAATAACCCCCATCGTTGTGGATTTACCGTTGTGGATTATAAGACTTTGTTTTCCAAGGGATCACAGACTCAGTTTTCCATGGGTTAACAGACTATGTTTCCAAAGGATTGAAAGCTTACCGCAATGGGATTACCTACGAACAGTATGGAATTTCCAAAAACATTATGGGAGTATAATTTTGAACTTTTTGACTTTTTTTTTCCCACTTGCTGGATTACATAGAGGTCAGAGACATTCGGTGGTATCGTTTCGTGTTGGAACTCATCTCCAAGGACAGGCGATGATTTCCAAAAAGGGGGACTGTAGGGATATAGCACCCTCATGTCCGTATGGGATGTGAGCCTCCCCCTTGAGCTGCGTGCCACCCCTGATCTGACTCTGTTCAAAACCAGACTGAAGACCCACTTGTTCAAAAAAGCTTTCAGTGTGTAACTTTTATTACTTTTGGTATTTTAGTCTGTGCCATTTTTTATTTCTATTGCCTTCTTTTATTACTGTTGTTTTTTATTCTATTCTCACTGATTTATTGTTCCAGTTCATTCATCTTTTTATCCTGTGAAGCACCTTGGTCAATGCAAGGCATTGTAGGAAGGTGCTATACAAATAAAGTTTATTATTATTATTATTATAAAGTATAAATAAACTGAACTGAATTGAATTGACATGTTGTTGTTTTTTAAACCCGCCTACAAAAAGAATCAGAATAGAGATTCGAAAAGAATCGGAATCGAAACGAAGAATCGGAAACGAAATCGCTCAAATTCAAACGATGCCCAACCCTACTGATAAGGGAACTAAAATTAGCACAAAAGATCAGAAAACACTAAAAAGAGCTGAAGGAATATAAAATTAGTCACAAAACAAAAGCTAAAAGGTCTGAAGTAGAACAAAACTTGGAATGAGCAGTAAATGGTTGTAAACAGCACAAAAAGTTTGAAGGACATGAATACAGCTCCATTTTTTTTCAACGAGAAAAGCATGGTTAAAAAAAAATTATTTAAAAAAGAAACAATTACAAAAATATCAAGTCCTTGCAGGCATTGCCAGAATGAAAAATTGTGAAATGAGTTATGTGATGAAAAATGTACTAGAGAACAAGGTATAATATACTCAAGCACTAGATCTCAAGTGTGAATGCTTATAAAGCAATACAAACCAATAAATAGCTTTTTAGATTAAACAATTTTACTAAGCAGACTTCAACATAAAATAGCATTGCAAATTTACTACAGATATCTCATGACTTAGCTTCTAAATAAAATCAACTTCTGAAGTGTGAGCCTCTTAGCTGATTTATTCAGATGAAATGCTCAACACTTTTTCATTTCAGAGGCGTGATGCAGTGCTACATTTGTTTATCAAAAGCTGATAGAAAAAGTGTAATTCATCCTGGAATGAAGCTGCTCATTGCAGTCAGTGAACATGAAAATTGGATTCAGGTAGATAAGTCAATCTGTAGGTCGGATCATTTTACTGTTGATCTGAAAGAGTGAGAATGTGGAGGTGAAAAGAAAAGGCTGCTCTAGGTTCTCAGAACCACATCAGCTCGAAAATATCTAGTTCAACTTTAAGAAAATCGCTTTTACTTTTTTGTATTTTTTTTTACTGCCAATTCTGATACATTTTTAAAATAAAACACTAGCATTCATTCAAGCCATCTGTCAAAAAAATGCATGTTGGCTGCAATGGAGTCATATTTGTTTAGATCAAACCTGAAAAACAATGATTTGCAGAAAATTTTATTTAGCTAAAAATAGACAGATTTGACTCAAAAGTAATTGTCCCTGGCATTATAGTTCCTAGGATTATTCCTAGGAATAAACACAAACTCCACCATGATAAGGTATTATTTCATTGAGGATTAACTTACTAACAGCCATAATAATTAAACACTATTTGTCTAAACTAAGGTAATTCAATTTAAATTCAGTTTATTTACATAGTGCCAATTCACATCAAAGTTGTCTCAGGGCACTGTAAAAAGACATCCACATACATACTAAAGCCTATTAGTGAAAGTCATCTATCTAAGGAAGGAATCCAGCAAACACATTGAATCTTCACTTTGTTGCAGTATCCCTTTCTGAGCAAGCACAAAGGCAACAGTGGAAAGGATAAACTCCCTTTTAACAGAAAGAAACCTCCAGCAGAACTAGGCTCAGGACAAGGGGCCATCTGATTTGATTGGCTGGGTCGGACAGGACGGGAAGGAGAAACAAACAAACGCAGAACGGCAAGTCCAGATATAAGTGAGGTGTACCTCCTATTGGGAAAAAGTACAAAAAACATATCAAGGATAGAAATAATTACAAATAAAAAAGCAGGTAGAGTATAGTAAAGACAGCAGCAGAGTGGAAAAATTGTGGTCAGTCTTCTAGCAGTCTAAGCCTTTGACAGCATAGCTTAGCTCATGAAACCCAAGCCAACCTTCACTATAGGATTTATCAAAAAGGAAAAACTTAGCCTAATCTTAAATTTAGACAATGTGTCAGCCTCACCGACTTAAACTGGAAGTTGTTCACAAGAAAGGAGTCTAATAACTGAAAGCTCTCCCTCCCATTCTGCTTTTGGAAACTGTAGGAACCACAAGGTAAACCTGCAGTCTGAAAGTGAAGTGCTCTGTTAGGAAAATATGGAACAAGCTGTAATATAGGATGGTACTAGACTGTTGAGAGCTTGGTAGGTTAAAAATAAGATTTGAATTGGAGGTTAAAATACTTATTCTGATAAATAATAAATAAAAAAACACCAGTACAGGTATTTTTAATTTTAGAACTGGAATCAAAATTAATGCCATCCAGAGAAAGTAAAATACTGCAAAATGTATTCCTAAGATACCCTGATGCATGCTCAATATTCCTAAGATGTTCAGTTACAAGAACCACAACCTCTAGTTTTTCTAAGTTTAAAAGCAGAAAATTAATGGTCATCCAGGTTTTTATGTCTTTAAGACATGATTGTAACTTAAGTAACTGACTGGATTGATCAGGTTTCTTGGACGAATATAACTGAGCGTCATCAGTATAACAATGAAAATGTATCCCATGCTGTCTAATAACTTTATCTAATTCAGAGTCAGAGTCAGAGAGTCTTTATTTTAATTTGCACCGCATGTGGTACATGTGATGAAAACGAGATTATGTACACGGGGTCCCAGTTACATCCAACAACAAATGCAAGAGAAAAAAAAAGAAAAAGAAAAAGAACAGTAATAACATCTAGAATTAACTAAGAAAAACATCAACTAGTAATACACTAAGCCCTAATGTAGTGGAAAAACATCATTATAAACAGCAGCACGAACATGAGTCTGTATGAGCAGATGGTCACAGATGAACACAGCAACAAGAAAACAGATCAGCATCAGCATGATGTGATATTTTGCAGTGTTTATTCTTATTATTTATTTATTCATGAGTCTAACAGCCTCAGGGTAGAAGCTGTTCCTCAGTCTAGTGGTTCTACATTTGATGCTCCTCAACCTCCGTCCTGAGGGGAGTGGGGCAAAGAGTGAGTGTGCTGGGTGAGTGAGGTCTTTCATGATGCAGGTGGCTCTTTTCCTGCATCTGGAGGTGTAAATGTCTGTGATGGTGGGGAGACTGACTCCAACAGACTTCTGTGCAGCCTTCACCACTCTCTGTAGAGCTTTCCTCTCTGCAACTGTGCAGCCTCCATGCCACACATTGATGCTGGAGCACAGGATGCTCTCCACTGCACACCTGTAGAAGGAGGTGAGAACTGGGCTGCTCAGACCAGCTCGTCTCAGCCGTCTGAGGAAGTAGAGTCTCTGATGACCTTTCTTGATCAGGCTGGTGGTGTTGTTGCTCCAGCTGAGGTTATCATTCAAGTGTACACCCAAGTATTTGTAGCTGGAGACCACCTCCACCGCAGATCCACCTATGTTCAGTGGGGCATGGGTGTGTTTGTTCCTTCTGAAGTCCACAATCATCTCCTTTGTCTTCTTCACATTCATGTGAAGATTATTCTCTTTGCACCAGCTCTCCAGGTGTTCCACCTCCTGTCTGTAGCTGGACTCATCATTGTTTGTGATGCATCCCACCACCGCTGTATCATCTGCAAACTTAACAATATGACAGCCTGGAAGTGTGGCTGTACAATCATATGTGAGCAGAGTGAACAGAAGAGGGCTCAGCACACATCCTTGAGGAGAGCCAGTGCTGAGGGTTATGGTGGAGGAGGAGAAGTTGTGGATCTTCACGGACTGTGGTCTGTTTGTTAAGAAGTCTAGTACCCAGTTACAAATGGAGGGGCTTAGTCCAAGTGTGGATAGTTTGTCTATCAGAGTTTGGGGGATCATGGTGTTGAAGGCAGATGTGAAGTCCACAAAGAGCATGCGCACGTATGAGTCCTTCTGATCCAGGTGAGTGAGAGCAGTGTGGACCAAAGAGGAGATGGCGTCCTCTGTTGATCGGTTCTCGCGGTATGCATATTGATGAGGGTCCTCGTTGATGTTGACGGTTGTCTTGATGTGGGACATGACCAGTTTCTCAAAACATTTAGCGACTATCGGGGTGAGGGCCACCGGTCTATAGTCATTCAGACCAGTCACTGTGGAGCTCTTTGGAACTGGGATGATGGTGGCGGTCTTCAGGCAGGTGGGAACTGACTCCAGTGAAAGTGAGGTGGTGAAGATGTCAGCCAGCACCTCACAGAGCTGGTCCGCACATTCCTTCAGAACTTTCCCTGGGATGTTGTCTGGTCCGGTTGCTTTATGAGGGTTGATCCTTCTGAGACTGCCTCTCACTTCTGCTGCGGTCACTCTGAGATGCTCTACATCTGGTGATGAGGTGAGTCTGGTGCTAGCTGGTCTGTTTGGATCTTCAAAACGTGCATAAAACTAATTGAGGGCATCAGGCAGAGATGGGTCCCTGGGGCATTGTTTGCTCATGCCTTTTTGAAGCATATACAATATAAAGAGTATTGGTCCAAGCTCCGAACCCTGAGGAACTCTGTGACTAACTTTGGTGAATGACGAAGATTCATTTTTTACATTTACAAATTGGTATATATCAAATAAATATGATTTAACTGTTCCTGTAATCCCAATATCATATTCAAGCCTCTGTTGTAAAATGTTGTGATCAACTGTATCAAATGCAGCACTGAGATCTAACAGGACCAGTATAGAAAAAAAAATCCATTGTCTGAGGCTATGAGAATATCATTAATAACTTTCAAAGTCAAAAGTCAAAGTCAACTTTATTGTCAGAACTGCAATATGTACAGGACATACACAGGATTGAAATTGCGTTTCTCTCAGTCCCTCGGTGCAACAGTAACCATTTAAACACTCAAACACTGAAACATTTAATAAACATAAGCATAAAATAGTAAAAGTGTAACACTGTCCTGAGTTTTTGCATAGTAGTATAAAAGTATGAAAATTTACACCAACACTAAAACACTAAACATTTAATGAACATAAGCATAAAATGAAATAATAAAAGTGTAATACTGTCCTGAGTTTTTGCATAGTAGTATAAAAAAAGTATAAAAAGTATATCTATAAAATAAACTGAAGGTTCTAGCATTGACATTTGCAAAGAGTGGCAAAGCAGCATATGAGTTAATGTACACAGTATATGTATGAGGTAGTTGATGTTGGTATAGAGGCAAAAGTGGCATATGCAGTAAGGCACATTGGGCATCCTTAAATAAGGCTGGTCAGAGAACAGTGATGTTTATGTGCTGTACATACCTGTACATATTATGTGCTGTACCAGTAATGTTTATGTGCTGTATTTAAAGAGCAACTTCAGGTAAATATATTTTAGCAATACTATAAAAAAATAATTCAGCAATTAATATAACTTATTGGTGATGTTTTATTTATAAGGCACTATATGTTAATATTTTCAAGAAAAGCAATTATCTGTACTGTATTCATTATTTGACAAGTGTATTTTGAAAAGCACAGTCTTTACTTGTGCTGGTTGAATTACCATAAAATACTCCAGCCAGGGCTCCATAAAAATGGTTTGTCCCAGCAGGGAAGAAGATGAGCTTGTTCGTCAAAGCTTTGGGGCTGGATCTTTTGCTATCAGCTCAATGCATTGAACCATTCCAGCTGGTGAAAAGTTGTGAACGATTTGGCAACCCCTTCATTTCCTCTTCACAAGAAGCCAACAGCAGCTTTTCTCCTCACTCTAGTGCGAGACGTTACTGGGGGCTTTTCTGTTAATACAGTACTGAGAATTAACACACAAAGAGCCAAAATATAATGACACTATAATACATTTGTTGTACAGAAACAAAAAAGGACACAATGAAACATGCTGTGTTTATACAAGTATGATATTATTTCACTGATATGACATGTTGATATTAGAACAATTGTATTTTAATTTTATTTAAACACTATTGTGTGAATGCCAATTCAGCATGCACACAATAAAGTTATTCTATTTTTATTGGGTTTTTGTGTATATTTTTGCTATCTAAGCAATTAATCTAAGCTAAGCTAAGCTAGAATGAGGTTTACCAAGAATAAGTTTGACAGTGAGAGGACTGAAAACAAGAGACAATTGTATAAGGAGATGCAATGTAGATCAAAGAGGGAGGTAGCAAAGGCAAAGCAGAAGGCATGAATGGTATGGGAAGAAGGACACTAAAGAGGGTGAGAAGGACTTGTAACAATTGGCAAGACAGAGGGATCAGGCTGGAAAGGATCTTCAACAGGTTAGGGTTGTTAAAGATTGGAATGGTAATGTACTAACTAGTGAGGAGAGTGTGATGGGAAGATGGAAGGAGTACTTGAGGAGCTAATGAATGATGAGAATGAAAGAGAAAGAAGAGTAGAGATCATAGAAACTGTGGACCAGGAAGTGGGAAAGATTAGTGACAGGGGAAGTCCAGAAAGCGCTGGACAGAATGAAGAAGAAGAAGGCACTAGGACCTGATGTTATAACAACGGAGGTTTGGAAATGTCTTGGAAAGATGACAGTGAGGTTTTTGACTCAAATATCCATCCATCCATCCATCCATCCATCCATTTTCTTCCACTTATCCGGGGTCGGGTCACGGAGGTAGCAGCTTAAGTAGGGAGACCCAAACTTCCCTCTCCCCAGCCACTTGGGCCAGCAAATATTTAATTATATTTTTGAGGGTAAGAAAATGCCTGAGGAATGGCCATTTTTAAGAACAAGGTTGATGTACACAGTTGTAGCAACTACAGGGGAATTAAGTTAATGAGCAACATGATGAATATCTGGGAGAGGTGACAGTTTGCACCCAGCAGTTTGGTTTTATGCTGAAAAAAGCACCACAAATGCCATATTTAAGGATGCTGATGGAGAAGTACCAAGATGGAAAGAGAGAACTTCATTGTGTCTTTGTGGATTTAGAAAAAGCATATGACAGGGGGCCGAGGGAGAATGTGTGATGTTGCATTAGTAAATCTGGTATGAGAATGAATGAAAAATAGGTGAACAAGAGAGTCCAGGCAGGAGGTAGTAGATGGAGAAAAGTTTCAGGAGTGATTTGAGACAAAAGGGTGTCGACAAAGATCAAAAGAAAAGTTTACAAGACAGTGGTGAGACCAGCTATGTTGTATGGTCTGGAGACAGAGATATGGGCAAAAAGACAGGAGACAGAACTGGATGTAGTAGAAATGCAGATGTTGAGGTTCTCCTTAGGAGTGACCAGGATGGATAAGATTAGGAATGAGATCATCAGAGGTACAGCACAGGTTGAACAACTGGGAGATAAAGTTAGAGAAACCAGAGTGAGATGGTTTGGACATGTCCAGAGGAGGGACAGTGGATGTATTGGTAGAAGAATGTTAGAAATGAAGCTGCCAGGAAAAAGACAAAGAGGAAGGCCAAAGAGGAGATATATGGATGCAGTTAGAGAGGAAAAGAAGGTAGTTGTAGTGAGGACATAGAGGACAGAGGACACAGAGGACAAAATGAGGACAGAGGACAGAAAGACAGAGTGAGATGGAGACGGATAACTTGCTGTGGAGACCCCTGAAGAGGGAAAAGCAAAAGGAAGACTTTTTTGCAATCTAATTACTTCTGCATATGTCTTTTGGTTTTGTAACTTTTATACTTTTTAAAAATATCTAACTTTAGCTATATTTGAAAGAATAAACACAGATGTCGTAATTTACTTCAAAACCTTTGTTCGATTTGAAATCCGCGTTTGCATACTTGCTCAGTGTTTTACTCAAAACCTTTGTTCGATTTGAAATCCGCGTTTGCATACTTGCTCAGTGTTTTACTTTCCAGCATTTTGATACTTTAGTTTGTATCTACTCTTCTGCTAACATTTAACTTTTAGCTGTTTTGATTAACTCTTAGCTAACTCTTTTCTGTTTTGACATAATACTCTTTTCCCAATTGTCCCTTTAGTTAACCTTTTGTTTTCATAGTTGGAATTACAAGATTTAGACAAGAGATGTTTTGACTACACACATTTATGGTATACAATGGCAAAAAAGTAAGATACTAAAACATAATGAAATCACTAATCAAAAAAAGCTATGTCTGGTCCTCTGGACATTCAGAAAAAAAAGGGCAATTTTTTTTTTAGAAACGTTTCGTCTTTCGTCCGAAAGACTTCCTCAGTCTGAGCTGCTGTATTCAGCTCAGTCTTATAAATAGCACCCTCTCACAGTGGATCGACCAGTTTGCTGATGACATAGATTTTTCTACCTGGATTATTGAGCATGCATCAGGGTAAAATGAAAGCAGTTGAAATAAATGTGCAGGTGTCATCAAAAAAATAAAATAAAGCAAATTACATGAAAAACACATTCAGTTGTTTCACTGGAGCCGCACGAGAGCATCCAGTGCATTTCTGCCCTCATTTGTACCATGTGTCAGGCATGCCCCATGGCTGCTGCAGACACATCCCATGTGTTGCCCTGCATCTCTCTCCATGACTTTCACACAAATTGTGTATAGCACAAGTTGTCACCAGCATTTTAACAAGCTCTAGGTCACAATCATTATTTTTCAACAAACAAGCCACCTTCCCTTTAATTGGCCAAAAGCATTTTCCACCTCCACCTGAGCTCGACTGAATTTGTGGTTGACTTGTTCCATTTTCAGTCATCCAGTGTCTTGGATCAGGAGCCAGTCCTGCAAAGGATGTGTTGAGTCTCTGAGGATGTAAAAACCGTCTGTGTCTGCACCAATGTCTCTGGTGTGAGGTGGGAAAAGGTTTCCACATGTGGCCAGTTGCCACTGTGCAGTGTCAGCACTCTTGCATCATGCAAGCTCCCTGGCGGACCTGCAAAGGCTTTCCACAACAGCCCCTTCCTGCTGACAACTCCCTGAAGTTTTAGAGAATTCCAGCCTTTATGGATGAAATAATCTGTGTTTTACTGTAGTAATGCAATGATAATATTTGACTACTGCATGCTTTGGTTGAAGGCTCGTTTCAACGGTCTGCAATAGTTTATGGAAGTTTTAACTACTATGGCTGAGAATGTTAACTTCGCCCAAGAACCATATGTTTGGGTTAAGGCCGAGATACACTCGAGCGTCCTCACGGTACGCCTATACGCAGCGTACGTACGCTGTGGCAAAAGCGTAGCCCCGCGTAGCCCCTCAGGGCATGTACGCGCAAAAGTATTTTTTTACTACGCATACGCGATCCGCGTGCGCGATACGCGGTGTCTGACCATAAACTTCCCGGCGCCGGACTGTTTTGTATGTTACACAAATGAAATAAATTCCCCTTCTTTATCGCTGATCGGGCCTTTTCTTTTGTTTTTTTGCCTAAAGTCAAGTAACCGCTTCTTCCTCCGTTCACTCGATGATTGAAATGAATGAATTCAGGTCCTACCTGGGTGCACGATGTTTTAAATATCCCTGGTGGGCTGTGTGCTGCAGGAAAAGCGCTCCCTGTTATTATTTTTATTTCTGAGAGAACTTTTTATAACATATATAGTAGAAACACCGTATCAGAACACCGCAGAAGTCCAGCGAGCTGCTCATGATGAGTTCTCTAGGTTTCACTTTCAGCTGACTTAAAGGCTGTCAATCAATTCAGTAGGCGTGTCAGCAAGTGACCAATCAGCGAGCTCAGTTGAGTCCCTCCGTGCTCAGCTGCTCATATTACAACAAGGAGAACGTGAGCTGAAGTATAGCAGCAAAAACATACGCACAAAATATGCGCGTATACGCGCGTATACGGAGGACGCTTCAGTGTATCTCGGGCTTTAGTAGTGAGGTTGCTGCATGCAGCTGTTGCTTCAAGGTCGCCTCCTTGTCTGTGAACTCAGCTCAGCTGATAAGAATATAAAAACAAGCTTCATACACTGCCTGTGGTAGATTCTTGTCACTGGGCTTCATACCATACCATACCATACCATTTTATTTATAAAGCACTTTAAACAGGAACAAGTCCACACCAAAGTGCTGGACAAACAAACACGCAACAGGCAACACATACAATGAAGTACAACACGAAAAACATAAAAACATTGCAGATCATAAATCAAACGATCCAATACAAATCAGCTGGCATTGAAAGCAATGGAGTAGTAGTGAGTTTTTAACCGGGATTTGAAAACCGAGAGGGAGGGGGCCTGTTTGATGAGCAGCGGTAACTCGTTCCAGAGTCTTGGGCCTGCTACAGAGAACGCCCTGTCACCCCTGCGCTTAAGGCGAGTTTCTGGAACTATTAAGAGTACCTGATCCTCTGACCTCAAAGCACGTGGAGGGACATATGGGTGTATCAGATCTGAGAGATAGGCGGGGGCGAGACTGTTCAGCGATTTGTAGACATACATGAGAATTTTGAATTGGATTCGAAGATGAACCGGTAGCCAGTGAAGGGAGGCCAAGACTGGTGTAATGTGCTCTCTTTTGCGTGTGCTGGTTAAAAATCGGGCAGCTGCGTTCTGAACCAGTTGCAATCGTGCAATGGTGGCTTGACTGACGCCAAACAGAAGTGAATTGCAGTAATCAAGCCTAGATGTAATGAATGCGTGAATCACTGTCTCCAGGTGCTTTTTGGATAATATGGGCTTCAGCTTAGACAGACGCCTCAGCTGGAAAAAACAGGATTTGACGATCATGTTTACATGACTGTTGAGTTTCATGGAAGGATCCATTATCACTCCCAGATTTTTGACTTTTTGTTTTTCGGACAGGGGTAGAGCATGCGTGTATCTGTGTAATCTGTCCTGAAAATCTGACCTTGCAAGTAAAAAACAGTTAAAATCTTTTCCCGTCATTGAGTGCAGCTCCTTTTGAGTAAGTGAGATAAAGCGGGAATAATTTTCTCCAGCAACAGTGTTATATCTGTCAGACTTGAATCTGCTGTAATGTAGGACCCCACTCACCCAGCACATTATTTTTTGCCCCACTCCCCTCAGGCAGGAGGTTGCGGAGCATCAAGTGTAGAACCAGTGTAGACTAAGAAACAGCTTCTACCTTGAAAGTGTTAGACTCATAAATCTCTATCCAGGGTTATCACTGTAAAAAAAAAATCACCGTAAATCCACTTTGGTGTTTGATATGTGCTGCTGATTATCCATGTTGCTGATTATTTCACACTGCTGTATTAATTCGTACTTAATGTATCTACTCACACAGACTCATGTCCATGCTGCTGCTTTTTTTTTTTTCGCGTTTTGTTTTGCACTTAGTGTTCAGTATATTTCTTAGATTAGCGTATTTATTAGTTTATATCTTAGATCCTTATTACTGCTTCTTTTACAATTTATATTTTTGCTGTTATTGGATGTAACTGGGACCTTGTGTACACAATTTCATTCCACCTCATGTACCACATGTGATGTAAATGCAATAAAGAACCTTGAACCTCTTGCTCTGTTTTAACTATTCTTGAATTACAGTATATAGAGAACAAAGAAAAGCAACATTAGCTCTATATCTTACATTGTTGTGGGGGAGTGGTGGCGCAGTGGTTAGACAGTGGGCCTGTGATCGGAAGATCGCCGGTTCAAGCCCCAATACCGACAACATCAAAAAATGTGTGTGGAAAAAGGTGAAACACCCACACCTGCCTCCACCCTCATTCGCCCCACTCTGGGCCCCTGAGCTAGGCCCTTAACCCCCACCATCTGCTCCCTAAACAGGTCTCTCTTGAAAATGAGTTCTCGTGGCTCAATGAGACTACCTGGATAAATAAAGGGTAAATGAAAAAGAAAATTGTGGTGTTGCAAATATAACTACATCACATTGGATTTGTGCATTTTTTGCTACGATGATCGCTCCTACAACTCGGGAGCACCCAACTCATAACAGAAACTAATCCCGATCAGTGAAGACCATGCCAAGCCTACCAGGACCGGTCCAGGGCATTACAGTCCCAATGTGGCTAGAGTGCTGAATTGTAGGTTTTTGAAAGCTGAAATATTTTAGCTTTAAAAATTCAGTTTCAGTTTAATTCAGGAAATTTCAGCAAAGACATTTAGCACTCCGATCTCAAACCGCATTTTTGTAGAAAATCATTCTTTAGTTCTCTTTGTAATGTGTTTGGTAAGCATTTGCACTTGATTATAGCTTGATGCACAGGCAACAGTAGCAATAATGTTTTTGCTTGTGTGTGTGTGGGTGTGTGCGCGCGCACACGTGCACACATTCATGTTTGTGTTTAACCAAAATATGCAGATAGTAATCATGGGTGTTTGTCTACAATTGATTGCATTTTGAAGCCAACCTCATTCAACATGGCGCCACAACCAACTGCCCTTAGAAAACAAAAACAAAACAAATAAATAGGTGAAGTTCATGGAATTTTGCACATTCTGTGCTAACATTTGGTGTGGTAGGAACAGTAATTCAACAAATCCAAGGGTAACTCAATGCACAAAACTCTTGCTTAAACCTTTAGCACTAACTGTTAGAGTTCATTTTATTTTTCTGTTAGCAAAATATCTCTTGAACCCCTGAATATACAGGCATTTTAATCCAAATTTTAGAACATACATATGAACATATGTAGAACATATAGAATATATGTACATGATGAACTGCTACAACTTATAGCTATTTTGGAGTTATTCAATTTCAAAACAGCCACCACACTTAATCAGTTTCAGTCAACAACACACAAAAAAGCTAATCTAAGCTAGTCTATTTTACAGATATTCAAATAAAATTTAGTGTGGTATCACCTGGGACTGATTCCCAACATAAATTTTGAACATTACAATATTTAAGACTCAACCAAATCAACTACAGTTTAATGATTTTTTTCATGTAGTATTCCTTTTAAGAATACAAAACCTATAATAATCATACATTAGTTTCTCTTAATAGTATTTTGTTTTCACAAACTTAGAAGACACTGATTTTCACAATTTTAAACACACTAATTATTTAGCTCAGTAAAACATCAGAGTCAGAGTCAGAGAGGTTTTATTGTCATTTCAGCTACGCACAAGTACATATGGAAATGAAACAGCATTCCTCCAGGATTCTTCCAGAGAATATGGCTGTAACTGTCTGTATGGTGAATATAAGTTGAGAACATTTTAAAAAATTTAATAGTTTTGTTTGTAACTGTCTTTCATGGAAGGTCTTCATAGCAGGAACTCGGGAGTCAAATAACAAATACACATGTACTCATAAAAACTTGCTTCTTTGCTAAAAGTTACATATCTTTAGTGATTAATGTGTGAGTGTGGTGGAGTGTGCTGGTGTGTATGAATGGATGAGTGTTGCTTGTACTGTATAAATTATATCTCTGCTCTTGTAACCTCAAATTCTTTGCAAAAAGATCTGAAGCTCTCAACCTTGACCACTCTAAGGGATTTTAAAAAACTAAGTTCATGGCAAAACCCATTTCCTGTTTTTATTATTTTACATCGCTTTGTAATATAGCGTTTTTAACATAATGTATTTTATTTACTTTTCACTTTATATGCTTTTTACATGATTGTCTAATGTTATCTGAACCTCATCTGTGTTATTTGTTAAAATCAGGTCTGTCTTGTATGAGTCCTTGATCTTCAATGAGACTAACCTGTATAAATAAATGAGTG
>JBBPBX010003033.1:0-14716 GCA_038048925.1 Garcialebias charrua | reverse complement strand
CTGAACCTCATCTGTGTTATTTGTTAAAATCAGGTCTGTCTTGTATGAGTCCTTGATCTTCAATGAGACTAACCTGTATAAATAAAGGTTGAGTGAATGAGTGGTCAACAAGTCTACAAACAGAATATATAAATTTAGTCCAATCAACATTTAGAATTCTCCATCCATCCATGTATCCATCCATCCATCCATCCATCCATCCATCACATTTGCTCACTTCTTTCTTTTAGGGTTGCGGGAGCCACTGATGCCCATATCCAGAAGTCAATGTGCAAGAGGCAGGGGACAATCCATCACAGGTATACCTAGACAGCTCTCCTGTCCATCACAGGAACACATAGAGACAAATGAGACAAACAATGATTCACTCTCCCACTCACACCTAGGGACAATTTAGAGTTAGCAATCAGCCTAACATGCATGTTTTTGCCCTGTAGGAGGGAACCAGAGTACACAGAGCAAACCCACATGATCACTGAAAGAGCATGCAAACTCCACCCAGAAAGGTCTCCGGCCCGGATTTAATCCTGTGACCTTCTCACTGAGAGGCAGCAGCTCTGCCAATTGAGCCATGATACTGTCCTTCAAACAAATTCCTTCTTCTAAAATACAAACTATCAGCTTTTCATTAGTCTTTCTATGGACAGACGTACCTTCAAGACAACTCGTTTTGAGTTGACCTGAGTCATGATGAATGAATGAATACTGTTTGTTGTGAAATAATTTCACTGAAATTGTATTGTTGTGGTTAATTTCAGTAGTTACAAGTTCCAATTGGCAAACCTGGCAGTACATACAGTATTATGGTACAGTCTAAACAGAGTCAGTACCCACACGAAACCTAGTCCAGTATTCTGTCTGATCTCTCTGTCAGCTCCCAGTCTGTTTGCCTTGGTTGGATTTTAAAGGTCCAGAGCGCTGACCCAAATCTTGCACTCCTGTTTAATTTGCTAGTCAGCTCACACCTCAACTTTGATATTGTTATAACTTCAAGTCAAACTCACTACCACGAAGACTTCAAATCCCCAAACTGCTTTGTACTTCTGCTTGAGGTTTTTGATCTTCAATGCCCTCAGAAAGCTACTTTATTGAACATACCAGAGTTCCATCTGGAAATGCAACAAATGAAACAAAGTTAAATTCTTTTGGTGTCTTTTTACTTATTTATTATTTGCTGTACCTTTGAATTAATAACAGCTAGCATTCACTTTACCACAGAACAGGAGAGAAAAAAACTATTGCTTTTCTTTTCCTCTCTTACTTCCAGGTATCTTTTCTTTTATAGCAAATACATAGTTTATTTACAAAAATAGCAATATTCTTTCATCAGTTTATATGATGTTTTCTCACCTGACATGGTCCAGCTAAACCCAAAGGTAAAAGACTGCTCATGGTACCCATAAGAACTCTTTAGGTCACCGCAAAGCAATTTTACAAAAAATACACAAACAACAATAAATCACAGGATTAATCCAAGATGGCGGGGGATTAGTGTTTAATTTGAGCTGGATCCTGCTGGAACAAGTTCCGGGAACTCTCTTATTTTGACAGGGTGCGTTCTGGTAACTGTTTGCTTGGATCCGGCAACTCTCAAGCTTAATAATATTTAAGTTATGAACAAAATATGGCTGTCTTGTCATTTTGGGAGGCATGCTTTGACTGTGTCACTCCCCTCTGCTGCTGAGATGATAAATAAATAACTCTGACACCTCTGCTACTGTTTTCATGACGCTCTGGGTACTCACAGCACACATACAACAGAGAGTACACGGTAAACTCAAAGCAAAAGCGAGATACCTGTCCCTCTTTTCCTCTTTAGCTTTAACAATTTTTTTTTTGTCAAAGCACAATTTTGACGTTTTTTTTGTGAATATAGAAGTAATGTTTAATTAATGTTTGTATTCTATTCGTTGCAAACAAAATATAGTCACCTCCTCAGTTAAGCTGCTGTTTTTATGATGCTCTGGACGCTTGTCACCCACAGCATGCATGCAACAAAGAGTAAACTCAAAGTAAGAGTGATATCTGCCCCTCTTTTCCTCTTTCACACTGACAAAATGTATTAGTTTTATTGATGAGTTTGTCAAAGCACAATTACTTTTTTTTGTATAAATAGAAAAGTAAAATTTAATAAATATTAGGACTCTATTCTTTGCTGACAAAATCTATTTTATGTCAATAAACAACTTGCCAGGTTCTTGTCTTGTGAGCATGCGCATTCCCCAGACCCGAACCCCCACCCAGGTGGCCCGCCTGCTATTTGCGTTCAAGCATCAGTCTGTTGACAAATTAAGCCTGCGTTTTACTGGGCTCACATCATTTCCAAAGGAATAAGAACAGGAATAAGTAATAATAATAATAATAAACTTTATTTGTATAGCACCTTCCTACAATGCCTTGCATTGACCAAGGTGCTTAACAGGACAGAAAATATAAAAACCGGTACAATAAATCAGTGAAAATAGAATAAAAGCAACAGCAATAAAAGGAGGCAATGGAAATAAAAATGCTACATACTAAAATACCAAAAGTAATAAAAGTTACACACTGAAAGCTTTTTTGAACAAGTGGGTCTTCAGTCTGGTTTTGAACAGAGTCAGATCAGAGGTGGCACGCAGCTCAAGGGGGAGGCTGTTCCAGGCTTTTGGGCCGGCAACAGAAAATGGACCGGTCTCCCCATTGTTTGTACCTTGAGCGAGGCACCTCCAGCAGGTGTTGACTGGCAGATCGTAAATCTCTGCCGGGCTGATGGGCTTTCAAAAGTTCTGAGATGTAGAGAGGTGCAAGTCCATTCAGAGCTTTGAAAACAAACAGCAGCAGCTTGAACTTGTTGTTGTTTATTACTACTGCTTTACATTTATTACTACTGTTTACATTTACACTACTTTTATCTACACTACTGCTGATACATATACAGTATTCTCTGACTAGCCTTATCTAAGGATGCCAAATGTGCCTTATGTGCCTCACTGCATATGCCACTTTGCCTCTATACCAACATCAACTACCTCATACATATACTGTGTACATTAACTTATATGCTGCTGTGCCACTCTTTGCAAATGTCAATGCTAGAACCTTCAGTTTATTTTATAGATATACTTTTTATACTTTTTATACTACTATGCAAAAACTCAGGACAGTATTACACTTTTATTATTTCATTTTATGCTTATGTTCATTGGGTGTTTGGTGTTTTAGGGGTGTTTGGTGTTTCAGTGTTGGTGTAAATTTTCATACTTTTATACTATTATGAAAAAACTCAGGACAGTGTTACACTTTTACTATTTTATGCTTATGTTTATTAAATGTTTTAGTGTTTAGTGTTTAGATGGTTACTGTTGCACCGAGGGACTGAGAGAAACACAATTTCGGTCCTGTGTATGTCCTGTACATATTGCAGTTCTGACAATAAAGTTGACTTTGACTTTGAACTGTATGCTGAACTGAACCGAGAGCCAGTGTAAAGAGGACAGGACAGGAGTGATGTGTTCATATTTTTGTGTGTTGGTCAAAAAGCGGGCGGCAGAGTTCTGTACAAGCTGTAAACGGGAGATGGAGGATTGATTAATTCCAACATACAAAGCATTACAATAGTCAAGTCTGGATGTCACAAAGGCATGGATGGCCTTCTCCAGATCACTACGGCTGAGGAGTGACTTTACTTTAGAGAGCAGACGGAGCTGAAAGAAGCTGGTCTTGACAACAGAACTGATCTGTTTATCAAGCTTTAAGTTGGAGTCAAGCTGCACTCCAAGATTTCTGACCACCGGGTTGAAGTGGGGGAGGGGAAAACCAAAACTGGGACTGGGAAGGATGTTGCTGGTGTCATCAGGTGCACCAAATAAAATGCATTCAGTTTTATCTGTGTTTAGGTGGAGGAAGTTTTGAGAGAGCCAGTGCTTAATGTCATTTAAGCAGTTGACAATAGTGTTTGAATTGGGTGAGGGGTTGGGAGTGACTGGCAGATAGATTTGTAAAGCCTCCAGTAGACCTCAGCGTCCTGCCTTTACGCCACTCTACGCGCGCATTCTGTGCGCACGCGTTCGCTGGCATAGCTCTGCTTTCTTTCTCACGTTAAATGCTCGCGTTTTCGCTCCAAATCCTTGTTGTATGTGAGCAGCTGCAACTGTTCCCTCTGCAGCTGCGCGCAGAGGGGACAAACTGAGGTCGCTGATTGGTCACTTGCTGACACGCCTACTGAAATGATTGACAGCTCAGTGAGAAAACTCGAGAACTCATCATGAGCAGCCCGCTGCAGCCCGCTGCGGTGTTCTGCTGCGGTGTTTCTACTTTATATGTTATAAAAAGTTCTAAGAAATAAAAATAATAACAGGGAGCGCTTTTCCTGCAGCCCACAGCCCACCAGGAAATATTTAAAACCTCCCGCAGCCAGGTAGGACCTGAATTCATTCATTTCAGTCATCGAGTGAACGGAGGAAGAAGCGATTACTTGACTTTTGGCAAAAAAACAAAAGAAAAGGCCCGATCAGCGATAAAGAAGAGGAATTTAATTCATTTGTGCAACATACAAAACAGTCCGGCGCCGGGGAAGTTTATGGTCGACACCACGCAAGCGTGCGCGGTCGTAAAAAAAGAGCTTTGCGCGTTCGTGCCCTGAGGAGCTACGCGGGGCTACGCTTTTGCCACAGCGTACGTACGTCGTACAGAGGCGTATAGGCAGTACGCGCAGGTATACTAGGGGCTTAAATCGTTTGCATACATATGAAAAGACAGATTATGACGTGCAATGATTGATCCTAATGGCAGCATGTAAAGAGAAAGAGGACTGGCTCCAGAATGGATCCATGTGGTACGCCAGAGGTCAGAGGGGTTGATGAAGAGGAGGACAGATCACCTATCATGACAGAAAAGGTTCTCCCAGTTAAGTATGATCTGAACCACTCAAGCACAGCTCCCTGGAGGCCAACCTGCTCAGACAAGCGGTTGATTAGTACCTGATGGTCGACGGTGTCAAAAGCTGCTGAGAGGTCTAACATCACCAGCAGAACAGGGTTTTTTGCATCCAGGGACAGAAGAATGTCATTCTGCACTTTGAGCAGTGCAGATTCAGTGCTGTGACGAGCTCGAAAACCAGACTGAAATTTTTCAAACAGGTTGTTGAGCTCTAGAAAAGATTGAAGTTGAATAAAAACAATCTTTTCTAGGACCTTTGATAGAAATGACAGATGGGAAACTGGTCTGAAATTAGAGAGAGCTGTAGGATCTAGGCCTGGTTTTTTGAGAAGAGGCCTGACCACAGCGTGTTTGAAAGCAGATGGCACAAAACCTGAAGATAGACAGCTGTTAATGAATGACAAAACACAAGGACCAATTACATCAAAGGACTGTTTGAACATTTTTGAGGGAATGATGTCCAGAGAACAGTTTGTTGGTTTCATCTGCTGAACCACCTTGATGAAGTGAGGCAGTGAAACCAGGTCGAACTTGTCAAAAACATCAATGGTTATTGCAGATGCACATGACTGGACAATGTTGGATGGACTGACAATGTTCTGCCTGATAGTCTATTTTGTTGACAAAATAGCTCTGAAAGTCATCACAGGTAGACTGAGTGGCAGTTTTCAGAACATTGACAGAGGGATTGATGACAGACTGGATTGTGCTAAATAACGTCCTTGGTTGGTTGGAGCTGGTGGAGATTAAATTGGAGAGGTACTGTGACTTGGCCTGCTTAACAGCATTTTGATAATCACAGAGACAGTCTCTCGGTATTCCCTGGGATACATGAAGCTGGTCCCGCCTCCATTTTCGCTCTGCTTTCTTGCAGCGTTGTCAAAGGGCCCGTGTTGTTTCGTTGAGCCATGGAGGTGGTTTGATCTTTGAAGAAGCCTGTTTGAGAGGAGCGATGGAGTCCAAGATAGTTGTGCAGGTGTGATGGAAGGAGGTGATGAATTCCTTAGGATGTAGAGATAACCTGGCTGAATAAGTACAGAAGCAGTTTGAGTTGCAAACTCCGGGAGTCGACATCCTCATTTTGCTCATCAGAATGTGCTGCAGGACGGCATCAAAAGTTAAGAAATTAATAACTGCGGGCTATTATGTCCCTTGGACAAACATCTCCTTGGCCCACAGTGCTTTCAGCACTGGCGAATCAGCTCCACCCTCATGAAGCCCCTGAAACACAGATGAGGCAGCCCGGACGTTCTGGCTTAATTAAAAACAGAAATGTTGGCAATAATTATATTGGCTATGAAGGCTTCCCTGGCAGAGGACCTCGTCCTCACTGCTTCAGATGGTAATCTCTGAGGTCGTTAATAGCATAACAACCTTCAAAGGGGAATATACCAAGTGAGATTGGATGTCAAGGAAGTCACAGATGGGCTCTCTGGCTGGTCAGACCAAGTCGAAGCCTTGCGCAGCACCATAACAGAGCTAAGTAATGAGTTGGATGAGCTTAACATGAAATATGAGGCTATGGAGGGGCACATGAGAAGATGTAACATGTGAATCATAGGTGTCCCTGAGGAGCCAGAATCAAGCACCCCCGTAGCAGTAGCTAAAATGCTAACACAGGTGCTGCAGCTTAGCAAAGCACCCCTGATCAACTGTTCGCACTAGATGCCGGGTGGAAGGAGGTCAGGCGATAAGCCAAGAGTTATTGTGGCCAAGCTTCGTGGAGATACTTGAACATGAACACTCTGCTCTTTGAATTGAGAAAGCTCCTCGGATGAGAAGCAAAACATCTTCTGTTACAAATAAAGTCCAGTTGTTTCTGTATTGAACACCTTTTTTTGATTTTATCATGTCCTGGATGACTGAGAATCTTCACTAGCAAACTTGAACATGTGCAGAGCCATGGCCTGCTATGTTTAGGGAAGTCAGATCTGCTCTTAGCAAACTGCAAGCGGTCTCAGCCACGCCCAATTTTCCACTGTGCATGGGGAACATCTGATCAGCTGTGACAGGAAGCTTATCCTGCAGTGTGGGCTGCACAGAGGTGCAGCTGGCCAGGAGGGAGCTTTTTCTGCAGCTCTATGCTACACAAAGATGCAGCAGGTGCTAAAAAGTTTTAAATAATTAATTTTTTCATAAAAATTCCATGCAGATCTTACAGCTCATCCATCAATAAGGCACTTGTGTGTCATGTCCAATCTTATTTTGAAAAACGGTGATATAGCAAGTCCACGATAAACGAACTGCGAAGTAACAAGGGAGTACTGTATATATTCATAAACATACATAAGTGTTTGGGGTGTTGAAGTTTTACAAGGCTCCATTTTTACAGTAGAGGGATGAGTTGGAACAGTCGCTTGAAGGACAAAGGATTTCATGAATCTTTCCATGGAGCAGGGCTGGGATAGCAGTCAACTGCTGAAGGAGCTGATCTGCTTCATTATGGCGCTGTGTAAAGGATGGTCAGCATTGTCCATGATGGATAGAAACTTACTATGTCCTTTACTCTGCCACCGATGTAAGTGTAGTGATATAGGCCCTCTGTCTTGACCTTCAAGTACACCTCTCTGCATCTCTCTGAAACTCTCAGTGTTACACCTTCTTGAAGCCCTCAAGGAGACGAGTGGACACTATTTTGGTTAACAATTATTATGGATTAATGGACACTAATTAATCAGATTGAACTTTCTCTTTAATGTGTGTTAATTCAGAATTGATCTACAGTATATTTTTGTCATTTCAATGATGATCTGTTACTTGCATGAGTTTTGACCCTTCTGCTGG
Organism: Garcialebias charrua; assembly: GCA_038048925.1. Classification (NCBI taxonomy): domain Eukaryota; kingdom Metazoa; phylum Chordata; class Actinopteri; order Cyprinodontiformes; family Rivulidae; genus Garcialebias; species Garcialebias charrua. The sequence goes on along the minus strand of JBBPBX010003033.1, from coordinate 7,015 downwards.
TTTTATTTCTGCAGAGCAAGCAGGCTCTGATTCTAAGGCACAGTTCAGGGTAAACTGTTAGCTGTTCACTTCCTTCTCTGTTTTGTCTGTGAAGTTAGCCATAATATTCTCTGTGCTCACAAGCAGGCCATCTGGCCGATTCTGTAAACAGTTTTCCTGTTGTCCGTCAGAGACAGTTCTGCCTATGAGATGAAAACCCATCTCTTATTTTGTTAAAACCAGCCAATAGTTATTAAGGAGGTGGGGGAGACCCCGCCTCCCATATAAAGGTCATTTCCTGCATTTTTCTTTAGTGCTTTGGAGAGAACTAACTCACAACTGGTTTTCCTCCTCTGGAAAAGCTGGAGACGTTCCGGTCATTGTGTCAAATAGACCCACGTTTCAGCTGGAGTTACAGTAAAGCTTACTGTAACCCACTCACTCATTTTATGAAAGAATTTGTTTTCTGAAGTTTTATTTTGAAAAATAAGTCAGCGCGCTTGGCTCTGTTCCTGCCGGGAGAAGCGGCTCTTCTTGCTCGTCTGAATCAGCACACACACGCGGAGGTCATCTGGACGTGAACTGGACAACACAGTCCGTTAGTGTCCACAAACTTCAACTCTTATCTCCAAGACGTATCGTCAACAGGTAACGAGGCGTTGATGTGTTCTGAACGTGTGAGAAGCCCAGCTAAGACCTGTATGGGAAAGTGTCACCCTGCCTTTTCAAAATAATTAACTTCCGTTAACTTAGCTTTCATACCTCCTATTTCTTATTCTTCCTAAGCTATTAATCTGTTAAGTAATGTGCCAACAGAAACGTTAATAACTGTCTGTTTGTTTTAATTTGAATTCTTGTCAACGTAGTTATTAAATCAGAGCTAATATCGATACAAATGTTTATTGTAATTTTTGTGATAGTTTCAATAAAAGGTCTATTTTCTGGTAGACCAACATAAGTTGAAGTCTCTCGTGAAATTACATTTTTCCTAATTACAGTAAAAGCAATTTAATACCGGAAAAAGGATGAACTCGCGAATTGGTGGCAAGTTTGTGCAGATTAAAGTCTGCTCAGACCTGCGCATCTAAAAATATAGGTAAGTCAGTAAACTGACCAGTAAGTCCTATATCTCTACAATAATGGTGGCCCAGTAAGTGTTTAAATACCTTACAGCGCCTAGATTGTTACATAAGGGATTTGTAGATGTAAGAGTCATTTGAAACGTGAATGGATCGTAGGTTAGCTGGAGGTTTAGCCTTAGCTTTTGGCTTACTTTGGGTCGATATTCTGTGGGCCTGTGTTGCTAGATTGCTAAGAGGAGGAAAGTGATTTGAAATGTGATTTAAAGCATGCGAGGTCGAGGTCAGCTTTGATCTTGGACAGCTTGTCTTTGGACCAGTGCAGCCGGTGTACCACCTTAAATTGAATTACAGCATGTTTCAGACAGATTGAGAATGAGTAAATGTTGTTAATGATCTTTCACCAGATTGAGTCCGATATGGAGTCCTCCAAATCTGTTTCCCATTTCAATTTAAGGGAGTCCAAACTGGTCTCATGGTGTGAACAGAGTAGTGTATAGATCTTGTTGAAGTCTGACACTAAGGGTTGAGTTTATGGTGATCAAGGAGGTCTGAGACCTGCATTCCAAAATTGTAATCACAAAATGTTTAGAGGGGTACAAAGGAAAACAATCAGAGCTAGAACTAATAAAATGCCTCAGTTGCAGATAATCTGAAAAACTGTGACTTGTGAACAGTAAACTTCTGTACCAGCTGTTCAAACGAGGCAAACTTATCATCAACATAATTATATAGTAAATGTACTCCTGATTCCAGATCTTGACAGTCCAGATTACAATTGGTTAGAAGTACAGGTTGATACTGACTGTCTGAAAGGAAACTGAAAGCAGAGTAATGCATATGGGGAGCTGGATCTAATTGAGGCCCTCTCCAAAGCTGCCTAACTGGAGGAGGATTATCCTTACCCTACCAAAATAATAGAGCTCTGATATTAGATGTCTAGTAATAGTGCATGAAATGAGGAAGTGGTATGCCCTCAAACCTGCAGGACAGATGCAAGACCTTCCTGTCAATATTTTCCTGATTTTTTTTTAGCAAAGCAAGTAACTCAAACAGTAACTTTGTAGAGTTAAATGCCTTCCTGAACTGATTCCAGATCTTGACAGTCCAGATCACAATAGACCTTTTACCAGTTGACGTCATCACGTAAAGCACGCCTGAAACGAACGTTCTGATTGGACGACAAAATGCCGCGCCGAATCGAAACCGGATGTTGGAGCTAGTAGGAAGGAGCCGAGGAGCTTCGTAATGATAGCGAGTTGTAATTTAGAAGCTTGGTTTCTTAAAATAGTGAATTCTGTTAGCTGCTATAACTAGCGCCATGTCTTCATAAGAGCCGTCAGTATTAGCACAGTATGTAAACAAAAACATGACGTTTGAGTCAGTCACACAAATGTCCGTAGCATCCTTATTTCTTATTTGATTTCTGTAAACTATGTCTTAAATTAAACCTGAGACAATTGATGATGTTGTGATGTGAAAAATAAGAACTATCCCAAGAGATACATTTATTAGCTTTCCTGGGAAAATTGAATTATGTTTGATAACGTATTTACTATTGCACTTTTGACACGCTGTTTATACAGCTTACACTTTATTAGACGTAAAATGTGTGAAAATCTTAAATGTATTACCATCCATCCATCCATTCATCCATCCATCCATTTTCATCCACTTATCCGGGGTCGGGTCGCGGGGGTAGCAGCCTAAGTAGGGAGGCCCAGACTTCCCTCTCCCCAGCCACTTGGAGCAGCTCCTCTGGGGGAATCCCAAGGCGTTCCCAGGCCAGCCGAGAAACATAGTCCCTCCAGCGTGTCCTGGGTCTTCCTCTGGGTCTCCTCCCGGTGGGACATGCCCGGAACACCTCACCAGGGAGGCGTCCAGGAGGCATCCTAACCAGATGCCCGAGCCACCTCAACTGGCTCCTCTCGATGTGGAGAATGGTAAATGGAGCTTATTTATATAGCGCTTTCCAGCCCCCTGTGAGGAGCCCCAAAGCGCTTTACAATACCAGCCATCCACCCATTCATTCACACATTCATACACCGGTAGTGGTAGCCTGCCTTGCAAGGCGCCATCCAGACATACCGGGAGCAACTCGGGGTTAAGTGTCTTGTCCAAGGACACAACGACACATGGTGGGCGGACGCGGGATTCGAACCTCCAACCTTCCGATCGGGGGTTGACTGCCATAACCACTACGCCACGGCCGCCCAGGAGCGGCTCTACTCCGAGTCCTTCCCAGATGACTGAGCTTCTCACCCTATCTCTAAGGGAAAGTCCAGACACCCTGCGGAGAAAACTCATTTCAGCCGCTTGTATCCGAGATCTCGTTCTTTCGGTCACAACCCAAAGCTCATGACCATAGATGAGGGTGGGAACGCAGATCGATCGGTAAATTGAGAGCTTTGCCTTTCGACTCAGCTCTCTCTTCACCACGACAGACCGGTACAGCGCCCGCTTCACTGCGGATGCTGCACCTATCCGCCTATCGATCTCACGCTCCAGTTTTCCCTCATTCGTGAACAAGACCCCGAGATACTTAAACTCCTCCACTTGGGGCAGGACCTCCTCCCCGACCCGGAGAGGGCATGCTACCCTTTTCCGGCTCAAGACCATGGCCTCGGATTTGGAGGAACTGATCCTCATCCCGGCCGCATCACACTCGGCTGCAAACCGCTCCAGCGAAAGCTGTAGATCACGATCTGATGAAGCCAATAGGACCATATCATCTGCAAAAAACAGAGAAGCGATTCTAAGGCCACCAAAACGGATCCTCTCAACACCTTGGCTGCGCCTAGAAATTCTGTCCATAAAAGTTATGAACAGAATCGTGACAAAGGGCAACCTTGGCGGAGTCCAACTCTCACTGGAAACGAGCCTGACTTACTGCCGGCAATGCGGACCAAGCTCTGACACCGGTCGTACAGGGACCTAACAGCCCATATCAATGGGCCTGGTACCCCATACTCCCGGAGTACCCCCCACAGAACCCCCCGAGGGACGCGGTCGAATGCCTTTTCCAAGTCCACAAAGCACATGTAAACTGGTTGGGCAAACTCCCATGCCCTCCAGGACCCTGCTGAGGGTGTAGAGCTGGTCCAGTGTTCCACGACCAGCACGAAAACCACACTGCTCCTCCTGAATCCGAGGTTCGACTATCCGACGGACCCTCCTCTCCAGAACCCCTGAATAGACCTTACCAGGGAGGCTTAAGAGTGTGATCCCCCTATAGTTGGAACACACCCTACGGTCCCCCTTTTTGAATAGGGGAACCACCACCCCAGTCTGCCAATCCAAGGGAACTGCCCCCGATGTCCACGCGATATTGCAGAGTCGCGTAAGCCAACACAACCCCACAACATCCAGAGCCCTAAGGAACTCAGGGCGAATCTCATCCACCCCCGGAGCCTTGCCACCGCGGAGCTTTTTAACCACCTCGGTGACCTCAGCACCAGAGATTGGAGAGCCCGACCCAAAGTCCCCAGGCTCCGCTTCCTCAGTGGAAGACGTGCCAGTAGGATTGAGGAGGTCTTCGAAGTATTCCGCCCACCGACTCACAACATCCCGAGTTGAGGTCAACAGCACGCCATCCCCACCATAAATGGTGTTGGTCGCATACCGCTTTCCCCCCCTGAGACGCCGGATGGTGGACCAGAATCGCCTCGAAGCCGTACGGAAGTCATTCTCCATGGCCTCTCCGAACTCCTCCCACGCCCGAGTTTTTGCCTCAGCAACCACCCGAGCCGCATGCCGCTTGGACTGTCGGTACCTATCTGCTGCTTCCGGGGTCCCACAGGCCAAAAAGGCCCAATAGGACTCCTTCTTCAGCATGACAGCATCCCTCACCGCCGGTGTCCACCACCGGGTTCGAGGGTTGCCACCACGACAGGCACCAACAACCTTGCGGCCACAACTCTGATAAGCTGCCTCGACAATAGAGGCGCGGAACATGGCCCACTCGGACTCAATGTCCCCCGCCTCCCTCGGAACGTGTTCAAAGCTCTCCCGGAGGTGGGAGTTAAAGCTCCGTCTTACGGGAGACTCTGCCAGACGTTCCCAGCAGACCCTCACAATACGTTTGGGTCTGCCAGGTCTGACCGGCATCCTCCCCCACCATCGGAGCCAACTCACCACCAGGTAGTGGTCAGTTGACAGCTCCGCCCCTCTCTTCACCCGAGTGTCCAGGACATGCGGCCGCAGATCAGATGAGACGACAACAAAGTCGATCATCGAACTGCGACCTAGGGTGTCCTGGTGCCAAGAGCACATATGTACACCCTTATGCCTGAACATGGTGTTCGTTATGGACAATCCATGACGAGCACAGAAGTCCAACAACAGAACACCACTCGGGTTCAGATCAGGGGGGCCGTTCCTCCCAACCACACCCCTCCAGGTCTCACTGTCATTGCCCACGTGAGCGTTGAAGTCCCCCAGCAGAACAAGGGAGTCCCCAGGAGGCGCACTCTCCAATACCCCCTCCAAGGACTCCAAAAAGGGTGGGTAATCTGCGCTGCCGTTTGGCGCATAGGCACAAACAACAGTTTGTACAAACAGTTGTAAATGTATTACAAACAATATATTTTGCATGTGAATTCCATAATGACACATACAATATGGTTGTATATTGTGTTTGTTTTTGCAGACAAGGAGGTGGCTTCAACCATGTTGGAAATACATTCAAAACCAACCTGCACCCAGTTGCCTTGTACATGGAAGGGACCAGCCCAAAAACGAACTGCACCTGCTACTTGGGATGAGCTGCAAGTTTTAAAGTGAGTTTAATCAGTGTTCCTGAAGAAATTTCATATTACGCTTATAACACAAATACCCAGAAAGGTGACTTTCAGTCAAACTTCACCAACAACTGGAATAATACAATATCACTTATTTTGTCTTATTCCAGTCAAAAAACTATTCAACATTGTACAATTGTAGTTTATTGTATTGTGTTAATTATTGTTAATTGTTTTCTAGTGGCACTAGATAAGAAATAAATGCAATGACATATGTACGGTTTTAAATGTTTTCTACAATTGTAAGATCTGGAATAGTTTTTGGACATTTTTTTAAAAACACTTCTACAAACAGATTTGCTAATATGTGTTTGATATCAACCACATTTTTCATGTTGGTGTCATTTAAGGCATGACATCGGCGTCGAGAAGTTTTCCAGGAGAACGCTGAACAACCTGCGTATTTGACCCACAACATCCTGGTGACCGGAATGAGCCCATCACTGCTGGTCTTCATTTTTAACGTGGAGCCATTGTTGACCTTTTGCAGGTTGTAGTAGTAAACATTAAAAACCACTAACGCTTATCTGTATTTTTCTTTAATTCCTTTATTTGGTCTACATTTTAAAGCTTCATGTTCTTTTCTTTTGAGGTATGCTATGCCCCTGCGGTTTTCGATCCAGATCCTCCGGCAGATGAAGTATAGCTGACGACCTTTGCACCTGTCCAGTCTCCATCTACACCATCAAAGAGACCTGCCAGAAGTTCAAAACATCTTTAAATGTCTCACAAGCAGAATCAGATTTAATTGAGGCAGAAACACGCAAACAGTCATGCAGTGAAGAATGGTTCAAACACAGAAATAAATTATGCTGCTGTTTCTGCACGTCAAGATGATTACAACAGAAACTTTTCTCATTTTGATATGATGTTTAAAGATACTGATTAAATACAGCTGAAGTTTGCACGTTATCAAGATGTTTCTACCAGATTTTTTGGGTAAGAAAATAAACGGTGCCTTACTGAAATGGTTTCATTTTTAATTCAATTATTACATTCCATTGTTGCACACACACATTACTTATATAAGTCACAAACAGAAACAACACATACCAGAAGATGTGTTTGTATTTGTCATTTCACTTGTTAAAGGACAGCTGCCTACAAGGACAGAAAGTAACCTGCTAATTATTTTTTTTTAATGATGCCTTCTCTGAC
>JBBPBX010003032.1:28997-52382 GCA_038048925.1 Garcialebias charrua | reverse complement strand
TCGTCGTCGTCGTCGTCGTCGTCGTCGTCGTCGTCGTCGTCGTCGTCGTCGTCGTCGTCGTCGTCGTCGTCGTCGTTGTTGTTGTTGTAAAACATTATATTACTTGACACGTTTTGTCTTTAATTTATAATTTGTATTCTACTGTCAAATGGTTGTAATAAAGTATAAATCTTTTCTTCCAAAAATGAAAAATAAAAAATAATTCAAAAAACTTTGCAAAAGCACTCCAGGTGTGCTCTGTGCAGTTCTGAGTCCTACCCTACCAGATACATCATTCTATACATAACCATTACTTGTAGAGCATTGGTTTTCCAAAGTACTGCATAGCAACTTTGCAATAAATAGATTAAAGCTCAAAATGATGAAGCAAGCGATGATGTAAAGGATTTCATGACACACGCATGTCCCCATAAAGGGCATGTCTCTCACAGATCTGAAGGGCTCAGAGCTTCCAGGAAGTAAAGACAAACTCACTTGCTCGAGAGAGCGTTTGCTCAAAAGCGCATGTCACGGACGTCAGGCCTCTCTGGGTTCCATCGCTCCTCTCCATCATGATTGACACTAGCAGAACCAGCATGGCTCCACCACCCGTGCCTTCACGGCTCCAGAAGCCCCAACCAATCCTCATCCCGGCCTCCCACCTTCCATCAGCAGGCCACAGCAAGCCTCTCGTCCACTTTATGGTCTGCGTGGTGTTGCTGCACTTTGCGCTGTCTGTTGGAGGGTTCATTTTTCTGTACTACAAAGAACAGTCATTTTCATCTGTAAGTATACTTTTAACTGTTATTTTGCTTTGTGATGTATAGTATTAAACAGCAAAATAGGTTTAAAATACAACATATATCAACGTCAGTTTGAATTCATGTTCTCAAAGTTAACATTTTGAGAAAATTCAAATTATTAAATGATAAAAGGCGAAGTTTTGTAAGAAAATGTCTTTGTTATATAGTGTTTCTGATGTTCTACATTTTTATTTCTACAGAAAAAGCCTCCCTCGTTTCAAGGAAGAGGTAATTTCACCGATTGGATTCGAATACAAATGTACTGCTGAAATAAAAGTCAACTTCATGAGAACATCTTTTCTTGCGTTTTGTTTCCAGTTGGTTTCTCCTCTGCAGAAAAGCAAGAATCAACCCACAAAGCCTGGGCACGCATGGTGGTCGAGCGGCAATTGCTCTCTTCTAACCAAATATCAAGTAAGAAGTTCATTTCTTTAATTGGTGAAATTAAATAAAAGGTCTGAACATTTGATTTAAGTCACTGCTTGGACTTTTTTTCCCTCAGCGTCTTCAGATGGTTATCTCCGGTGGGACATAGAGCACTCGGTTCGAAAGAGAGTCAACCATTTCCACAGCACCTGGCTCACCATCCTGGAGCCCGGCGATTACGTCGTCTACTCCAGGGTGACCTTCTCCAAAGACCACCCGAAGCTCCCGCTGGCCAGCAGGGTCGTGATGAGGAAGACGGAGTCGGCAGAGGAGCAGGTGATCATGAAGGCCTACTGCAGCCTGAGCAGCAACACGCCCAGGTCAAACCCTCACATGTGCACGGCCACACAGCAGGATCTGATCACGCTGGAGAAGGGGAACCAGCTCAGCATCTGGGTGCAGGTCCTCTCGCTCGTGGACTATGAGGAGGGCGCAACCGCCTTTGGGATTTACAAACTGTAGCCGTGCGTGAGCTGAGCAGCGTGCATGGACCTAAACTCAAAAGACTGGAAGCTCAAAGAGGACGCACCGAGATTTAACTACAGAGAAACTTTTAAAAAATAAGGAAAAAAACAGACAAAAAGTGCATTTCAAACTATAATTTATTAAATAACAAATGTGTATTTTTGTGTTTTGTGATTGTTCTATATTTGTTACTCTAGAATAGATTGTATGTTTGTATTTTTTAAATAAGATAATACAGGTAGACCCCGACTTACGAGCACATCGACATACGAGGTTCCGGACTTACGAGCTCACTAATGAACAGTAAATTTATAAAGAACATACAAAAAATACAGCACTTTTATGTGTTTTTAGATGAAAGGGTGTTCGCTAACCGTTTGGAAACAAGTTTCTGAGCATGTTTATGAACTAGTATGAACGTTTGTGATGAAAAACGAGTGCTCGTAGTAGCGCTAGCATACATTTTCCGACTTACGACTGAAAATCCGGACTTATGGTACATCCAGACCGAACGCGTTTTGAGCTGCAGGAGTGTCCGGTTTACATGCAAAGTCAATGGGGGACGCGCCTCCACGAGCGTCTAGGGGTCGGGCGTCGCGTCACGTGCGTGTTGAGCGTTTTGGAAGTGGCATTTGAGCGTTTTCCGTGCACGTGAGCCCGCGGCAGCCTCCACAGCACGCCTTGAACATGCTGAAGATTTCGCCGTTCAACGCTCTGTCAACCAATCAGGGAGTCGGGGAGGAGAGGGGAGTCAGCTATGTGACACTGTAACGAGGGGACGGGTATTGCGCAACTGTGTGACGTATTGTTTGTGAGACACGGAAATAACCCGCAAAGTCGTGTTCAAGTATGGAGGAGAAATAAAAAGGACCTTGCCTGGCGGAGTGCCAATGAGGAAGTCGGGATATCGGGTAAGTTTTGAATTGTGAACTTTTCACGTTTAGCAAGTTAAGCTCTGCTAGCTCCTCCCCCCGCCGCCGCCGCTCACGTTCCAGTTTGAACACCACTGGGGTCCAGTGCGTCAACCTCGAGGCGTTTCGCGCTTTTTTGCCGTTGAAAAGCGCTTGGTCTAGATGTACCATTACGAACAACACGTGTCTCGGGTTCTGACATACGAGATTTCGTGTTACGAGATAGTCGTAGGAACGGAACTCGCTCGTAAGTCGGGGACCCCCTGTAGTTGTTCCCAAAGCTTTTTCTATTTGATTAACATTGACAAAGGTGAAATACCCAACTTTGTCATTGTTAAAGCTGATCAAAGCCAGCTGATCTGCTACTTTATTTCTCCTTTAATTCTCCATGAGCTTTTTCATTTTATTTTTATCATTTTCAGCACAAACCTTGTTCAGTTGGTTAAAAAAAAAAAAAAAAAAGCTCAAGACAAAAACAACTTGGACTTTGTAACAGAAGACGTTTCGCTTTTCATCCGAGGAGCTTTTTCAATTCCAAGAACAGAGTGTGGGGTTCGAGTTATAAAACATTTACATGTGCAGATTGACCTTTCAGTCCTCGCCATAGGGGTTCGTCTTGTTACAAATAAAGCCCGGTGGTTTTGTCTATAAATTTAATGGGACACATTAAGAGTGAAATTAGGTTAGCTTTTTCATTTCCCTTTAAATGATTTGTAAAAATTACTTTGTCTTTTTGCAGCCTTACAATTTTTTTCTCATGCTCACATCGTTTCCCCTTTTATTTCTATACTGTACATTGATCCAGTTCTGAGCATTGCCTGATGATGATGTGGCTAATTATAAATCTCAAACCAGGCTTGTAAAAAAAAAAAAAAGTCACTTAAATCCCAAATTCACAGCAAGTAAAAGCTGATTACAGTATTTTGTTTAGGGATGAGTAGTTTCAGGTTTAACAGCACCTTCTTATGCTGGTGAAGATTCTCAGTCATCCAGGACATGATAAAATAAAAAAGGCGTTCAATTCAGAAACAACTGGACTTTATTTGTAACGGAAGACGTTTCGCTTCTCATCCGAGGAACTTTCTCAAGGAAAGTGAAGGAAGCTGTTTACGTTAAGAGAGAAAAGCTTTCTCTTAACAGAGGATGAGGTCTCAGATTCCAACCTTCAAAAACATATAATGCAGCTTTAGGTCTGATTCCCAGACGGTTCACACCTGATGGAAACAGAGGAGCCGCTTCTGTGAATTAGACTAACAAAGACCTTAAGAAACCCCTACTGTTAAGGTGTGAGGCGTGCTTTGTCAATTTACATGTGTATGTGTCTTCTCTCAGCCTTTAAAGCATTACGTACATCCAACTCTTCTCTTTGAATTGAGAAAGCTCCTCGGATGAGAAGCGAAACGTCTTCCGTTACAAATAAAGTCCAGTCGTTTCTGTATTGAACACCTTTTTTTGAGCACCTTCTTAACCAACCCAACGCCAACAGGAGCAACATTCAGTAAAGAAGTCTTAAGATGGCACCTCAGAGACACTTCACATGGAAAGTGTGAATCTCTCCGGAGGTGTGTGCGTGTGCAGAGCACTCGCAGGATGTTGTCTACATTGTCACTCCTTCCATCGTGTTCAGTTTCCTGATCGCGAGCTGAGAGCAGCGTGGCGAGGCCTGCCTTTGAGGATTTCCAGACACTGCAGCATTTTGTTTCCTTGCCACACGAAACTGAACTGTACTTATATTAAACTTTTAATAAAAGAACAACCAAACCAAATGCAAAGTACAGGATATTTAGAGGAGAGATTACAATATTGCAACGATAATTGCATAGAATAACCCTTAAAAAAACTAAAACCAGAAAACAGTGCAATGGAAAATTGAATTTCTGATGAAACTGAGTTCAATCCCTTCTCAGCAGCGAAGTGCTCAATGACGAGGAGGAATTTAAAATGACAGTGGTGCTTGAAGTTTTTACAGGAGCAACAGCCACAATGTTAATCATAGCAATAAACAATGAATGTTGAGACTGAGTCTGAAGGGTTTTTAAAAGCGTGCTTGTGACGCCTCTGCAGATGAACCAGCTGCACAACTACCCCACAAAAGTACAGTTTCATGAATAATTTTAGATTGTGTGTGGGGGGGAAACAGGTTACATTATTACCAAGAAAGTGGATTTAGCCAGACAGTGGACCATAAAGTCTGACCCTTTGTTTTGTTTTGGGGTAATACATTTTAATCGTTATTGCAAGTCCTCCAGATCTGACCCGACTACGGCTGGGGGTCAACCTGGAGGCCGGTCAGTAAAGCAGTCGCTTGTTGCATTTCACGAGCAGCCACTGCTTTTTGTTGCAGCGCAGCAAAAACTAAGATAAGAGCATCAACGGTGCACGCAGTCAACATGGGGAGGAAATGTGCATCTGTGGGTCCTCGCTGTGAGACCACATCTTAAATAGGAAACAAAACACTGTTTGCTTTCACACTAAAACACAGAGTTTACTCATCTGTCATTTGGACCAACTTATAATGTGTCACTTATGACACATTGAAAAGAAATTTGTATACCTACAAATTTTTTTTTTTTTTTTTTTTCAGATTTAGTCCCAGTCCATCTTAAACTCCGTTTTTGGTTTCTGGAGCCGTTCAGGAGGCACTTTGACAAAACTCCACACGTTCCTTTCCCTGCGTCTGCACAACACAACCATCTCAACTCTCACATTATAAAGCGACAATTCAGGTTTTAAGCTTTGTGGAAAGGTTATGAACAATTAATATCTTACTTGTTGCAGATAGCTCTTTGAACAACCTCAGTTGAGAGAAATCCCTTAATGCTGATCAGACTGACGAGTAATTATTAATTAACAGACAGAAACGTCCGTTTTGAATTGACTTCAGTCTGAAACATCTCAGTGTTTCATGTACGAGTTATTTTATATAGCAGTTATTTTTGCACAATAAAATTGTTCACAAAGAATCCTATGGTCATTTACAAGCTTAAATAGCAGCAGCAGGTAGCTATAGCACTTACAATGCAGGTTGGGGCACTTCTCACCATTTCTGGTGAAATAACCACATACGGTAATTCAGATGTTCTCAAACTTTGTGCTACGGCCCTGTTTGGACCAAATATCCCTTGCCCCAGTTTAACTAATCAAACAAACTAAAAATAACATTAAATAACCTACAAGATTCACACAGTCATTGTTTCTCCCTGGGAATTACAGTAGTCCCTCGCTACTTCGCGGTTTGTTTTTCGCTGACTCGCTCCATCGCAGTTTTTCAAAATAAGAGTGGACATGACACAATTGGCTGATTGATGGAAGAGTCGCACGATTCGCGTGGAATTTTTGTTTTAAATCAATTTGAAAATATTTAGCACCTGCTGCACCTGTGTGCAGCCCACAGCTGCAGGAGAGGATCTCCGCTCTGCAGCAGAGAAGTGGGTGTGGCCGAGTGCAGCAGGAGGCAGAGAGCTGGGATCATGACAGGATGTGCTCTTTTAGAGCATTTAGAAAATTGATACGGACATTGCAAGAGTGTGGGGTTTAAAACGCCTTCATATATATATATATACTGTATATATATATAAACACTATAACGACTACAGTAAATACTAAAATAAACTACTACTTAAAGTTTACTTGAACTTTGACTACTGTATCCCTGCTTTGCGGTTTTTCACGTATTGCCAGGGCGTGGTCCCAACCCCCTGCAATAAACGAGGGACTACTGTATTACGTTAAGTGCAAACTTTTTAAATTCTATTTTTGTTTCCATTACTCATGGATGTCTTTTTTTTAACCCTTCACATCAGTTTCTCTCATCACTTGCCTTTTAAAGCAGCTTTTTTCATTGAGTCAACAATGACATTCAGGTGCACATCACGAGCAAAGACGATGTTCAGCCTATAATGAGCCGGTTTGCCCCTGATTTAAAGTCACACCTCCTCCAGGCAGCAAACCTCTCCACCAGTAAAAAGATCTTTTATCTTAGTCGATATTATTGATTTTATCACTTGTTTTATTTTGATCTTTGCTTTGTTGCACTTTGTAGCACTTTGAGATTTTTATTAATGAAAAGTGCATTATAAATGGAATTCATTATTATTATTATTAAAAAGAGATGATTTCTATCCAGGACATGCACCAGCTGGATATTACGACTGAGAACGTAGTCTGCTTATTTAATCGCCATGGAAACATATGTGCAACACAAAAACAAGTCCAAATTGCCAAACTGTCCACAAATCGCAAAAAAAATATCTGATTGAAGACATTTCTGAATGGATCCACTCGGACATCAGCTCATTAAGTCAATCTAAATTAAAATGTTTTTCTAGACAGAGGCTGCTCAAAAAGTCATCTACAGCAGGTAAGATATTAATTGTTCATAATGTTTTTGCAGAACACCACCTCAAATGATCTGAATTGTTGCTTTAGCATGTTTCCTCTGTCAAGATATACTGTATATATATATATTAAAAAAAAGGTCTTGCAAAACAACACATATAAGGCCAACATCACATTTAAATGCTTTTGGGTTAACAATAAATACAGATTATATTTTAGAAATTCAAAATAAAAAGGCTATCTATTCTATTATGATAAAAATGATTTTTGAATAGATATATTTTAGTCATAAGAGTAATAATTTTTTTCATTTACATCCTCTACAGCTGCAAATACCTCCATGGTGCAGAGTTACTGACGTCTTTCCTATTTCATAAAGCAGATGCATCCCTGATGGTTTTGGACTCCATATTTGAATATATTGATTATCACATTTCTGATGCAGAATTCATAACGTAGAAACACTGTACATTCATGCAGCTTTTAAATAAACCGTCTAGAGTTATATTGGAGACTAATATAATGAGCTCAGTTGTTTTAACTGTTTATAAAAAAAAAAATAGCCTTGACGTGTGTGATGTAAATATCCAAAAAGTAAAAAAATACAAAAAAATTCTGCATGTTCAGATTTTTCCTTGCTAGGAAGCCTCTTGACAAAAAAGTGACGGTGATGAGGTCATGAGTCAAAGAGAACACCATCAGTCCTGTTTTAAAGGACAAAAAAGTGACGGTGATGAGGTCATGAGTCAAAGAGAACACCATCAGTCCTGTTTTAAAGGAGAAAACCTGTTTCACTTGATGTCTTTGTACTCCTTTTCTTTTTCCAACTGAAGCAAAAGAAGACACGAGGGGGCTTTTCCTATACTTTAGTCCAAAAATGTTCCATTTGCTGGGTAGAGTTTACAGTCCCAGTCGACATGTGGCAGTTTGTGAGAAACATTGTGAGCTGTTAAGGAGGAAGCACCGTTTCTTTGTGAGTCTCATTTAGTGAGACTGGACCAGGAAGACAGATAAGATTTCATCAGAATGCCAGATCAAGCTCTGGAATCAGAAGCAAGGAAGCGCCGAGATTCAAAAGTCCAACGCAGCCGACGCTGAAATGTGAAGACGTGACACAGATGAACAACAAAAAACAAACACTTGTCCCACTGCAGGTCTGCTCACAGGAAGAAACCCACACGAGCAAGGCCACAAAACGCTGAAGATGACGACTGGATGTGTGTTCAGTGGCTGCCGTCCTCCCAAGCACAGTCGTTCTTCTGCTTGGCCAGTTTTCGAACTAGTCTCTCCAGCTCTTTGCGAGACTTCTGCTCCTCCTCCAGGAACTGCTTCATCCACTTATTGTCCTGGAACGCAATTGGACAAGGACAGTATAAAGCTACACGTTGCCCAAAAGCAGATCAGATCATTTAAAGCTAATAGATTACTGTGTGAACGTTATGACTCGGTATTGGTGCAGTTTTAGCTTTTTGAGATATTTAGCCTTTTCTACCATTTTTTCCCCATAGACAATGAATTGAGCTCTTTTTACATCCTTCATATCTTTACATCTTCTTACAACCTTTTACTGCTCCTTTCACATTTTGTTCCAGTTAAGATTCTTTCAGCCTTCTTGTGCAAAAATATATACATGTACTGTATATAGGTAGTCCCCGACTTACGAGCGAGTTCCGTACCTACGGGCCGCTCGTATGACGAAAATTCGTAAGGGAGCTACTTTCACTTTCACTTTATGTCAAAGGGAGACAATTCAGCTCACTCCATCTTTAAAAACTGTGTTAGGATAGGCTAAGTGCTTGGTGACTGTACTGTACATGTATTCATTTATAAAAAATAAAATTTTTTTTAATTTATTTTAATTTTATGATATGCATATTCGTAAGTCCGGAACCTCGTAAGTAAGAGCGCTCGTAAGTCGGGGACTACCTGTATCTGTTTTTTTCAGCTGTTTTGTGCTCTTTTCTGCTTTATGCTGCTAAATACCGGTACAACATTTCTCTGCTTCTTCTGACTTCTTTCTGCTAATTTCAGCTTGGTATGCTTCTTTCTGTAAGTTTCAGCTGTTTTTGCTACTTCAGCTGGTATTTAGCTGTTTTATGCACACAGTATTTCAGCACAAATGTGCCTGTTCCACTACCTTCTGGTAATTTAAGCTTCTTTCAACTTTTTTAGCTACCGTTTAGCTTTTTTTTTTTTTACTTGTTGATTTCTGCATTTTGCATATAATTTCCACTTTTTTGTGCTAATTTCTGCTTCTTTAAGCCCAATTGGGCACAATTGTACCTTCTGGTAATTTAAGCTGCTTTCGGCTACTATTCAGCTGTTTTTAGCAAATTTCTGCTTTTTCAGATAATTTCCACTTGTGCTAATTTCTGCTTTAACGCTAATTGGGCACAAATGTGCTCTCTCCACTTTCTTATGGTAATTTAAACTTTCTGCTTTTTTAGCTAGTATTCAGCTGTTTTAGCAAATTTTTGCTTTTTTCCTGATAATTTCCCCTTTTTGTGCACATTTACTTCTTTCAGCCTAAGTTGGTGCAATTGTGCGTTCTTCAATTAATTATGACAATTTAAGCTTCATTCTGCCGTTACATGTACATTTCAGCGATTTTTTGCTAATATCAGATATTTTCAGAAAAGTTACATATTTCTTTGCTCATTTCTTCTTATTTAAACCAAATTCAGCAAATTTGTGTTCTTTGCTTTCTTCTGCTGACTTTGGCTTGTTCTTCCAATTTCAGCTACATTTCATCAGACTTTTAGCTTAATTTCAGCTGTTTTTCAGCAAGTTCTTCAGCAATAAGCATTCACACTGCATTTACACAGGAAATGCAATAGTGCTAGATTTGAATCTTGTGCATTTTGGCTCAAAAATTTAACTAAAATAATAAACTTAAAGGGTTTCATATATGCAGAAAGTACCGTACTTCAAATACTTTGCTCCAGTGGTAAACTAAATGATGAACCAAAAGCACATATTTAATCTTTATATATCTAGTTTCTTATTAAATTTAACTTTGTCAATCCTGTCAGTTAGGCCTTACAGGTCTGAAACAGAGGTGAGTTGATGTGAGACACTGAAGTGACATTTGGGGGGAACCAGGACAGGATGTTCTTCACCAGTGAGCGCTGAGCAGCAAGCACATTGTTTTGATTCAGAACTTCCTTTCTGGTCATTTGTCAGAAGAAAACGTAACATTTTCCACAAATGGTTTTGCTATGGAAGATTATTTGAATATCATAATTTCAGTAGCTGGACTAACAGAAACGTAAAAAAATAAACTGTTATGCAAGTTTACGTTAAAATAGTTTCACACCCAAGTTTACTTCATGTATTAGAAATAATGTCTGATAGTGCAGCTAAACCTAATAAATGAATATATTTGTACAAATTAGATCATCAGTGTCACCTATTGGTTTTGCAGGCTTGAGGTCAGCATTGACATCCTTTTATTCTCATGAAATGTGAGTTTGAGCAAGTGGGGCTCTGATTTTGCACAATTTCAAAGTATACCATGCTATATACTGTAGTGTGACACAGGTAGCTCAATATCACAGGGAGAGTTTCCATTAAAGTGGTTTCAGTGCATCTTTGTTTTTGCTGCGTAAACCTTCATTCTAGGCCTGAGAAAATGGTGCCAAGCCTTAATTTTTTGCAGGGAGCCAAAAAGAAGCTTACATAAGGGGATGGAGTTACATCAATCAGAACAAATGAAATGTAGTGAACATCACGTTTGAAAGTTCCAAATTAGTTCAAGATTAGTCCACTAAATTCAAAAGAATTAACAAAAGGAGCCTCCGCACCGACGCAGCAGAAAACATCTTGTCGTTTGTTCTAATACCATTATCACTTCTGCAAAAGTATTTCACATTTGGTCCATCCTCAAAATGGTCATTAAAACGATTACCGTATTTTCTGCTGTACACGTTATAAGTCGCATCAGTCCAAATATGTCTAATAAAGTGGAAAAATCCATAAAAATGTTGCTTAGCCGTATAAGGCGCATCTATTGTGCGTCACTGCTGACGCATCACATTAGTTAAACGTCACCGATGACAAGCTGGAAATGTGGGCTGTTGTGCCAAAAATCGATTGGCAGCCAAATGGCGGCCACGGGAGCATGCAAAGGAGGACTTCAGCAAGAATTTAACAAGATTAAAAAATTAAAAACAATTACCGTATTTTTTGGCGTATAAGTCTAGGTTTTTTTTGTGCCTAATTTGCATGTCCTGCGACTTATACGGTGAAGCGACGTATTTATGGATTTCCCCCCCACCCACATTTTTAGACCAATTTTCGGCTGAGATTTGACTGTTCCCATTCATTCTGACTGAAAAAAATGGAGCAGTACCACTTTTGGGCTAAAGGGCCCTCTAGGCTTTTGACGACTACCGGTGTACTTCTATGTGTACGGAGATGTTAGAGCAAAAAAAAGTCCTGCTGGATGGACAGTGTGTGCGCGCACATCATGCTGCAATTTAAAGATAAAATTAAAGTGTTTAACTCCATTCCTGCCATCATCCTCCTGGGAGACTAGACAAAAGTTCTGCAGCCTCTGGACATTTTGGTGAACCGGAGCTTCAAAGCAGCTCTGCGCCGCCTTTGGGAGGAGTGGACGGAGAGCAACAGCTTCACGGCTACAGGACGGATGTGCCACGCGACGTTCCAGCAGGTCCTCGGATGGATGGATAAAGCGTGGACCTCAGTCAGTAAAGAATCTATCCAGTCGGTGTTCAGGAAGGCCAGGATGGTTGTTGGACGTGGAGGAGGCCGTGCTCCGAGCTGCAACAATTACCGGTACCTCAGGAGTTGGCAGAACTCTTCACCAGCGACACAGAGGATGAAGAATTCAACGGGTTTGAATAAAAATAAATAAATAGGTGTTTCTGTCATCATTATGGGCGGGTGAGCATGTAGTAATTTTAAAGCCGCTTTATTTCGTCTGCTTCATTTTGCCATGTTTTAACCATCAAAGTGCATTTATTAAGAAAAGTTCAGCTCAGACACACCTTTACTATAATGTCAGCAAACAAATATATTTTTTAGGTGTTTATCTTGTTAAATTTTAAAGAAATGCAGCATTTCCGCTCGCTGCGCGTGCACGCTTCACAGAACTGAGGCAGCGACACCCTTATTTTGATTTTTTTTATTCAGCTGATGTTAACATTACGTTCATTTATTAAGGAAAAGTTCAGCTCAGACACACCTTTGCTATATGTCAGCAAACAAATATATAGTTTTAGGTGTTTATCTTGTTACATTTTAAAGAAATGCAGCATTTCTGCTCGCTGCGCGTCCACGCTTCACAGAACTGAGGCAGCGACACTACCGTACTGTTTTTTTTTCCAGCTGATTTGACCATTACGTGCATTTATTAAGTAAAAGTTCAGCTCAGACACATCTTTGCTATAATTTTCAGCAAACAAATAATTGTTTTTAAGTGTTGATCTTGTTAAAGTCCTTCTGTGCACGCTCCTGTGGCCATTTGGCAGCCAATCCATTTTTGGCAAAACACCGGCCCACATTTCCGGGTTGTCAGCGGTGACGCGTAACATACACGACGCGTCAGCGGTGACGCATAATAGATGCGACTTATACGGCGGTGCGACATGTTTATGGATTTTTCCACTTTATTGGACATAATTGGACTGATGAGACTTATATGGCGGTGTGACATGTACGGCGGAAAATACGGTATTTGTTTGCTCAAAATTATAGCAAAGGTGCGTCAGTCTAATTTTTCCTTAATAAATGCACTTTGACGATCACATCAGCTGCATTTTCAGAGGTCGCTATGCGGAAACAGGAACGCGCAGAGAGCAACTCGCTGTTAATTTCTTCGAAATTTAACAAGTCAAGCACCTAAAACAATTATTTGTTTGCTCGATTTTATAGTAAAGTTGTGTCACAGTTGAACTTCTACTTAATAAATGCCCTTCAATGGTCAAATTAGCTGCATTTCGCTGGGCCGGTGCAGCGAAATGCAGCTGATTTGATGGTTGCACCAGGTGAGCTGGACAAAGGTGGTGGTATATGGCAAGCCGACTGTGTCAATAATAGCCACATTTAACCTTTTACATGACACAACGGCATGCCATACTACTTGAGTGCCATCTAGCGGGTGAAAATGGTAGTGTTCAATATTTTCAGTCAGAATGAATGAAAACGGTCATGTCTGAGCCAAAATCGGTTTATAAAAATGGGAACAAACCCAAAATTAAGTTGCTTTGGCATATGAGTCGCAAGGCATGAAAATTATTATTATTTTTTATTAAAAAAAACAAGACATACGCTGAAAAATACAGTTCTACAAAAACCATTTATGATTTTTTTGAGTTAGCGCAAGAAATGCCACTTACCTTTTTCAGTTCGTGAACCTCGTCCTTTAAAGCATAAACAGCATCAACCAGGCTCCTAAAATTTCAACACAACATTTATCAGGATGTAAAACCTAAAAACACTGATTTGATGGAAGTTTAATGTCCTCAACTTCATGTCAAGGAAAGACAAATACAAACTGTTTTTCAGGAAACCAGGTGATCCTGTGTCTCAAAAGCTTAATTAGTATCAATTAAAAAATTCTAAATATGTTCAGAAAAAAAGAGCTAGTTGGTTTATTAAATAATGATGAGTACTGCATACGGCACACTTCATGCTCATTGACCTTGAAGCTGGGAATGAAGAATACTGTATACCATAATACATCCACCTTTCAATGCGCGTATAAAACCCTCTTCTTTAAAGTAACAGTATCCTTACTTTTCCTCAATAACCGTCTGTCCGTTGCTTTTAATCTCCTCCACAATGATCTTCTCCTCTTCAGGCAGAAGCACCTGGGGGACACACTCTTTCCTCACTGCTGCAGATGTGCACACAAGTTAAGAGTTTTGTTTACGACTAGCCCAGCTGTTGAACATGTGGGATTAAAAAGGACAAAAAAAAAAATGAATCTCCGTCTCTTCGACAAACACAAACCTGTGGCGTTCTGGTGTGTGCTGGCTCCTGTGCAGTAAGCTTCGATCACCCGAAGTATCTGAGCGTCCTCCTCCAGAGCGACAGTGCCTGTCAACAGATTTTACCAAATAAATTAAAAAAATAGACATGAGTTTCTTTAATAAAGGGTGTCATGGTGGGATAATTTTGTATTTTTAGGAAAGACAATAAACCGTATTTCTGTAATGAACAAAAATATAAACAATTTTGTTTTTGCTCCCATTTTTTCATGAACTGAACCCAAAGATCCAAGACTTTTCTACATACACAACAGGTCTTTTTCTCTCAAACTTTGTGTCAATCTGTGTTAGTGAGCACGTCTCCTTTGCTGAGATAATCCATACTCCTCACAGGTGTGGCATATGAAGATGCTGATTAGACAGCATGATTAGTGCACAGGTTAGGCTGACCACAATAAAAGGCCCCTCTCAAATTCATTCAACCTTTATTAATACAGGTTAATCCCATTGAGCCTCGGGGACTCATTTACAAGAGAGACCTGATTTTAACAAAGAATGATGACAACAGTAGACAATCATGAAAAGCATATGAGAAGAACAAATAAAAGAAAATGGTATTTTAAAAAAAAATGGAGAAAAAAAACCTTGCTAGATTAAAATGTGCAGTTTTATCACACAGCACAACGTCACAGCTGTCACAAGTTTTGAGGGAGCGTGCGGTTGGCGGGCTGCAACATGAGGGGATGGTCGTGGATGAATGTGGCGATAACGGGCCTCAGGATCTCTGTACATTCAAAATGCAAAAAAATAAAATGCACCTGTGTTCGTTGTTCATAACATACGTCTGCCCATACCATAACCCCACCACCACCATGGAGCACTCGATGCACAATGTTGACATCAGCAAACCGCTCACCCACATGATGCCTCAATCTGCCATCTGCCCTGTAGTCTTCTTCTTCTTCTTCTTCTTTCGGCTTTTCCCTTTTCAGGGGTCGCCACAGCGAGTCATCCTCCTCCACCTCACTCTGTCCTCTGCATCCTCTGTCCTCACTCCAACTACCTCCATGTCCTCTCTAACTGCATCCATATATCTCCTCTTTGGTCTCCCTCTTTGTCTTTTTCCTGGCAGCTGCATTTCTAACATCCTTCTACCAATATACCCACTGTCCCTCCTCTGGACATGTCCAAACCATCTCAGTCTGGCCTCCCTAACTTTATCTCCCAGTTGTTTAACATGTGCTGTACCTCTGATGATCTCATTCCTGATCTTATCCATCCTTGTCACTCCTAAGGAGAACCTCAGCATCTTCATTTCTGCCACTTCCAGTTCTTTCTCCTGTCTTTTTGTCAATGACACTGTCTCCAGACCATACAACATAGCTGGTCTCACCACTGTCTTGTAAACTTTTCCTTTGACCTTTGCTGACACCTTTTTGTCACAAATCACTCCTGAAACTTTTCTCCATCCACTCCATCCTGCCTGGACTCTCTTTTTCACCTCTTTACCACATTCCCCATTTTCCTGGACAGTGGACCCCAAGTACTTGAAGTCCTGCACCTTTGTGACCTCTGCTCCTTGTAGCCTCACTGTTCCACTGGCCTCCCTCTCATTCACACACATGTACTCTGTCTTACTACGACTGACTTTCATTCCTCTTCTTTCAAGAGCATACCTCCACCTCTCCAAGTTCTCTTCCACTTGTTCCCTGTTCTCACCACAGATCACAATGTCATCTGCAAACATCATAGTCCATGGGGATTCCTGCCTGACCTCATCTGTTAGTCGGTCCATCACCAGAGCAAACAAGAAGGGGCTCAGAGCCGATCCTTGATGCAATCCCACCTCCACCTTGAAGGTATCTGTCACTCCTACAGCACATCTCACCACTGTCCTGCTGTCCTCATACATGTCCTGTACCAGTCTAACATACTTTTCTGCCACTCCAGATTTCCTCATGCAATACCACACCTCTTCTCTTGGTACCCTGTCATATGCTTTTTCTAAATCCACAAACACACAATGGAGTTCTTTCTGACCCTCTCTGTACTTCTCTATCAACATCCTCAAAGCAAAGATGGCATCTGTGGTGCTCTTTCTTGGCATGAAACCATACTGCTGCTCACAGATAGTTACATCTTGTCTAAGTCTTGCTTCCACAACTCTCTCCCAGATCTTCATTGTGTGGCTCATCAACTTAATTCCCCTGTAGTTGCTACAACTCTGTACATCACCCTTGTTCTTAAAAATGGGAACCAGCACACTTCTTCTCCATTCCTCAGGCATTTTCTCACCCTCAAATATTCCATTAAATATTTGAGTCAAAAACCTCACTGCCATCTCTCCGAGACATTTCCAAACCTCCACTGGTATGTCATCAGGTCCTACTGCCTTCCCCTTCTTCATTCTTTTCAGAGCTTTCCGGACTTCACCCTCACTAATCTTTCCCACTTCCTGGTCCACCGTTTCTATTACCTCCACTCTTCTTTCTCTTTCATTCTCTTCATTCATTAGCTCCTCAAAGTAATCCTTCCATCTTCCCATCACACTCTCCTCACTTGTTAGAACATTCCCATTCCCATCTTTAATAAGCCTAACCTGCTGCACATCCTTTCCAGCCTGATCCCTCTGTCTTGCCAATCGGTACAAGTCCTTCTCGCCCTCTTTAGTGTCCAGTCTCCCATATAACTCATTGTACGCCCTCTGCTTTGCCTTAGCTACTTCCCTCTTTGCTCTATGTCCCATCTCCTTATATTCCTGTCTCCTCTCTTCAGTCCTCTCACTGTCATATTTCTTCTTGGCTAATCTCTTTCTTTGAATGGCGTCCTGCACTTCACTATTCCACCACCAGGTTTCCTTATCATCCATTCTCTGTCCAGATGACACACCAAGTACCTTCCTACCTGTCTCTCTAATTACTGTTGCTGTAGTAGCCCAGTCACTTGGAAGCTCTTTCTTACCACCCAGAGCCTTTAACAGCTCGTCTCTGAATTTCTCACAACATTCTTCCTTCTTTAGCTTCCACCATTTGGTCTTCTTCTCTGATTTTACTCTTTTTCTCTTCTTCGCAACAACAGTCATTCTACACACAACCATCCGATGCTGTCTGGCCACACTCTCCCCTGCCACAACCTTACAGTCTCCAATCTCCTTCAGGTTTCCTCTTCTACACAGAATGTAGTCGATCTGCGTACTCCTTCCTCCACTCTTATAGGTCACTCTATGTTCCTCCCTCTTTTGGAAATAGGTATTGACTATAGCCATTTCCATTCTCTTGGCAAAATCCACCACCATCTGTCCTTCCTGGTTTCTTTCCTTGACACCAAACCTACCCATCACTTCCTCATCCCCTCTGTTTCCTTCACCAACATGTCCATTCAGGTCTGCTCCAATCACCACTCTTTCCTCCCTGGGAATACTCTCTATCACTTCATCCAAATCTTTCCAAAATTTATCTTTCTCCTCCATCACATCCAACCTGTGGAGCATAACCACTTACTATGTTTAGCATCAGACCTTCTACTTCTACCTTTAGACACATCACCCTATCTGACACTCTCTTCACCTCTACTACATTCTTTGCCAACTCCTCCTTCAGGACCACCCCTACTCCATTTCTCTTTCTATCCACACCATGGTAAAACAGTTTAAACCCTGCTCCAATACTGCGAGCCTTGCTGCCCTTCCACTTGGTCTCTTGGACACATAAAACACATAAAACTGTCTGGCCTGTTGTGAGGCCAAAATCTCAGTCTAGTAAGATTTTTCAGTTTCAAAAAACCTTACCACACAACACACTTTATTTAAAATGAAAATAAAAGGGGTGCAGGAAAAAAAATTGATTTTTAAAAAGAATCTAGATTCTTAGTCCTGGCGATTCAGAATCGATTCTAAAAGCCCCAAAATCGTTTTTATTTTTTTTACATTAAAGCCCAAAAGCTAAAGAAAATAAAACCATATCTCATAGTATATGAAAGAATACATAAAATGAAAGGTGGCAGAAAGAAGAAGAAATCTTATTTTTTCTGCCCCTTTTTCAAAAACAAAACAAGTTCAAACAATCAATTCAAACAATAATCTTCTATAAGTAACAGAGCAAAAAGCTAACCTAATACTGGTTATTTAAGTTACAGAATTTAATGCATTCCTGTATTATTTGTTCCTATTTTTGGTATAAATATCAAACGATGCAAAAAAATTGATACAATAAGGAACCTAAAATTATTGTTTTAAATAAATATTCTATTTGTTTACATTGTTGTTTAATGTTTTCAGTTTAAAATTATTGTTTTAAATAAATTTTCCATTTGTTTACATTGTTGTTTATTCTTTTCAGCTTGTCAGTTACAAAACTGAAACTAAATTTATGACAATTTTTATAGAAAAATTGTTTCTGAATCAAAAATTGTTTCTGAATCGAAAAATCGATTCTGCATTGAATCGTGACACCACGTCCCACAGCAGATCTGAAGAAACTGGTTGCAGATGTTAATCCATCTACATGTAGTCCCCGACTTACGAGCGAGTTCCGTTCCTGCGAGTTGCTCGTAACACGAAAATTCGTAAGTTGGAACACGAAGCACGTGTTCTCGTAAGTCCGGATTTTCGCTCGTAAGTTGGAACATTTATGCTAGCGCTACTACGAACACTCGTTTTTCATCAAAAACGTTCATATTAGTTCATAAACATGGTCGGAAACGTGTTTCCAAACGGTTAGCTAACACACTTTCATCTAAAAACACAAAAAAGTGCTGTATTTTTTACAAATTTACTTCTCTTTCGCCAGCTCGTAAGTCCGGGCGCTCGTAGGTCAGAGCGCTCGTAAGTCGGGGACTACCTGTACTTGGACTTGGTGGGTTTCTTGGTTTTCTTGGGAAGCAGGACTGCCTCACTGTTGGGCAGAATTCCTCCCTGAGTGATGATCACTCCTCTCAGCTGCTCGTTGAGCTCTTCATCATTGAGGATAGCCAGCTGAAAATGCCGAGGCATGATCCCAGTCTTCTTACTGTCACAAGCCACGTTTCCCGCTACCTCCAGGATCTCAGCAGTCAGGTACTCGAGCACTGCTGCCAAGTAGATGGGAATGCATCCATGGTGCCTCCTTTTCAACTCATTTGGTATTTCGGGCTGTAGTTGAGGTATTTTTTTTTTGTGCTGTTGAGATGTTAATCAGCTGCTCCCAGTTGTAAAAAAACAACAACCCTTGTTGTTATGGTTATGTATCATATCAAATATCCAAATAAAAAAATCCTTCCAGCTGCACAGCATCTGATACCAAAGGAAATAAGCGTAAAAAAATCCAAAGTGATTTACTCCCAGAAAATGTGGAACTAAAGTTTTCAAAAGCAATATAAATAAATGAGGAACTTTTGAGTTTGAGAGAAAATGAGCGCAGGAGAGGAATCGGTTCAAGGCATCACAACTTGGATTGTTTGACCTACGAGTGAGGTACTGTGTTGCTGTTTTTTTTTCTGCAGTTTTGAACAGCAGTTTTTCTTTCTTCTTTTTTCTTCAAGCCCCTGAAATAATTTAGATTACACTTGGTCACTCTCTTTACATAAAGCTGCAGGTCTGTGGATAGGATTATGAAGCTGATTTCAGTCCTTTGGCTGAAGGCAGCTGTTAAAAAGTATACTAATAGACCACTCTATCAAGAATGGTTTACAGCACAAGCTCCAGTTCCTTTCCAGGTGATGTTCCACATACCTAAAGTCAGTTTATTACACCAGGATTGAGCATACCAACACCCAACTCCACCCCATCACCACCACACACACCCAACCCTGCCTGCCACCTAGCTTTCACTTAAATTAACCTTGACCACTTTCATCACAAATGGTGGATTGACATGAATGTGGCTTTGTTTACATATTTTTGGCTTGATCCATTATCCACCCTGTCACTCAGTCTGATTTTGTGTGACATTATTTATTTTCTGCTATCTTTTTTAACAAGATTTTAAATAACTCTTAGACTGACCCCTACCCTAAACCATGAGAAACACTGTCATGGGATAATTATCTGGACAACACAGCCCGTAAAATGATACTTGAACCCATTCATCAAATTAAGAGGGTGAGGGTGGATTGAGAAAAAACAAGAGGGTACGTTTTTATATATTGATTTGTGTAAAATTAAAACTGATCAATAACTAATCAGTCACTGTATATTATTTCAGATCCATCTGTTGTAGACACATTGGTCTGTAAATTAACATATTGCTACGTGTTCACGGTTGCAATATCTTTTGAGCATTCATGGAAATATTGTTTCCTCCACATTTAACAGAGCTGTTTTTGTCTGGGCTTATGCTTAAGCCTGGAAAAGTATTACAAGAAAGTAGCTGAAGTGTAGTGAGCATGCTTTACATATTGAGCAGACCTATTTGCACTGCATGGCAACTGAAAGTTATGCGAATGAGAATAATTTCCCTGCTAAAAGTGAACTGCGAGATGCTGTTGGTGCACAATTTTCCTTGCATCAGCTTCCTATCAATTGTTCTGGGCAGCTAAAGCTTCTTAAACTAAATTACAGAACCAAAACATGCCCGTTCTTTGATTCAGTATATGATAAATGATTGATTATGGTCATTAGTGGAATAGAACGCTAAGCTCCCCTCCATGCTCTGAACTAAATGTGGCTTGCAAGGCTGGAATTTCTTAGTGATTCAGATAATTACGCTGCACTTTCATTCTACTACTAAGGTTTTGCAAGAGTCTTAGAGCCACTTGCTGAAATAACCCAGAATTACAACTAATCTGTCCTCTAAAGCCAGATTTGATGCTCTCCCTCACCTAATAACATTAATTTGTTATCCCCCTCTCAGACTATCAGCAGATCCTTTCTGGTAAATGTGAGCTCTTGAGGACACAAGTCCAGTAGGTCATCACAATTAACTTGAATCTGACTTCAAAGAGAAGAAATTGATCTAACTCTCAGGATAAATCTCTTGCAACTACAACATCTATTTCCAATTGTTGGGATTAGCTGTACGTGTGCCATGCATTGCAGTTTATGTCAAGATCTCAGTTAGCAGGCTGGGTTAGAATGTTCAAAGTTAATAGGTTGTAAAGAAAATCCTAGAAGAAAATAAAGGACTAGCATTTGTTGTAAACTCATTGCCTGGCGCCTTTCCTGCCTGAGTTTTGAACTGAAATTATATATATATATCAAAGTCAAAAGTCAAAGTCAAAGTCAACTTTATTGTCAGATCTGCAATATGTACTGTACAGGACATACACAGGACCGAAATTGCGTTTCTCTCAGTCCCTCGGTGCAACAGTAAACATCTAAACATTGAAACACTGAACATATAATAATAGACATAAGCATAAAATAGTAAAACTAACACTGTCCTGAGTTTTTGCATAGTGGTATAAGAGTATGAAAATTTACACCAACTCTAAAACTAAAACATTAAACATTCAATGAACATAAAATTTACACCAACTCTAAAGCTAAAACATTAAACATTTAATGAACATAATACTGTCCTGAGTTTTTTGCATACTAGTATAAAAAAAGAGTATAAAAAGTATAACTAAAATAAACTAAAGGTTTCTAGCATTGACATTTGCAAAGTGGCAAAGCAGCGTATGAGTTAATGTGCACAGTATATGTATGAGGTAGTAGTTGATGTTGTTATAGAGGCAAAAAGTGGCATATGCAGTAAGGCACATTGGGCATCCCTAAATAAGACCGTTCAGAGCACACTGTATATGTATCAGCAGTGGTGTAGATATTAGAGTAGTGTAAATGTAAACAGTAGTAATTACATGTAAGCAGTAGTAATAAAAGTAAACAGTATTAATAAATGTAAACAGAGAATGTAAACAGTATTATGATTATAGGCAGTGATGTAATACAAACATTAGTGCAAGTATGAGAAGTAGTGCAAACTGTATGAGCACATGACCGAGAGTTTAGTGAATAACCCGTTTGATGACACAGAGTCCAGTGTTAAAATCTTTGTGTTGTGTGGTAATGTGTGAGAAAGTTTTAGAGTTAAGGCAGTTCAAATGGGAGGGGGGGCAGAGCAGGCAGAGTGTTTAGCATCCTGACTGCCTGATGGACAGAGCTGTCTCTCAGTCTGCTGGTTCGAGCCTGGAGACTCCTCAGTCTCCTTCCTGATGGCAGCAGTCTGAAGCAGCTGTGTAGTGGGTGTGTGGGATCACCTGCCATGCAGTGGGCTTTCCGAGTGAGGCGTTTGCTGTGTAAGTCCTGCAGTGAGGGCAAGGAGGTGCCCACGATCTTCTCAGCTGCTCTCACAATGCGCTGGAGGCTCTTGCGGCAGGATGCAGTACATGCACCAAACCACACAGTGATGCAGCTGGTCAGGACACTTTCTATGGCACCTCTGTAGAAGGTGCTCATGATGGGGGTTGAAGCTCCAGCCCTTTTCAGCTTGCGGAGAAAGTAGAGACGCTGGTGAGCCTTCTTTGCCAGTGCTGCAGTGTTCCTGCTCCAGGACAGGTCCTTTGAGACGTGCACTCCCAGGAACTTGGTGCTGTCTACTCTCTCCACTGCGGTGCTGTTGATGGTCAGAGGGGCATGTTGGGCATCCCTCTTCCTGAAGTCCACAACAATCTCCTTTGTCTTCTCCACGTTGAGAGTGAGATTGTTGTGTCCGCACCACAAGGCCAGGCGGCTCACCTCGTTCCTGTAGTCCGTCTCATCGTTGTTGCTGATGAGACCCACCACTGTTGTGTCGTCCGCAAACTTGATGAAGTGGTTGGAGCTGTACGATGGTGTGCAGTCGTGTGTTAGCAGGGTGAATAGAAGGGGGCTCAGCACACATCCTTGTGGGGCCCCTGTGTTCAATGTGATGGTGCTAGATGTGTTACTCCCGACCCGTACTGTCTGTGGTCTCCCGGTCAGGAAGTCTAGCAGCCAGTTACACATTGAGGTGTTCAGCCCCAGACTGTCCAGTTTAAGGATGAGCTGTTGGGGGATGATGGTGTTAAATGCCGAGCTGAAGTCGATGAACAACATTCTAACATAGGAGTCCTTCGTGTCCAGATGTGTGAGAGCTGTGTGGAGGGCAGAGGAGATGGCATCGTCGGTTGAGCGATTAGGTCGGTATGCAAATTGGAAGGGATCCAGGGAGTCAGGGAGGACAGATGTGATGCTTTTCATGACTAGCCGTTCAAAGCACTTCATCAGGATGGGGGTGAGTGCTACTGGGCGATAGTCATTGAGGCATGCGGGCGTTGCCTTCTTTGGGACAGGGATGATGGTGGTGGCTTTGAAACAGGTGGGGACGATGGCCTGGCTCAGTGAGATGTTAAAGATGTCCGTGAAGACCGCTGCGAGTTCCCTTGCACAGTCCTTCAGCACACGACCAGGTATGTTGTCAGGACCAGAGGCCTTCCGGGCGTTAATCTTGATGAATGATCGCCTTACGCTGTCTGAGGACAGCGTCAGCACCTGGCCATCAGGAGAGGGGGGGAGTTTATGTGCTGGTGTGCTGTTACTTGCCTCGAACCGAGCAAAGAACTCATTCAGTTCAT
>JBBPBX010003032.1:17982-28877 GCA_038048925.1 Garcialebias charrua | reverse complement strand
GGTTTCAGCAAATTCCCGGTGGACCGGAGCAGCTCAGAGAGCAATGGGTCCTATCTGTAAGGATGGCTCCTTCCTGTTGGTCTTGTCTTCGTGTTTATGGCTCCTTACTGTTGGTCTTGTCTTCGTGTTTATTCTTGTTTAGTCTTCATGTTTGTTTTAGGTCCCCGTCTAGTTCAGTCTGCATGTTTCCCTTAGGTCCCCTTCTGGTTTAGTCTTCATGGTTAAGTCCCCGTCTAGTTTAGGCTGCATGTCTCAGTTTAGTTCAGTCAGTCTTCATATTTAGTCCACGTGTTTGTTTTATTATTAGTTCAACCTTCTGGTGTAGTCTACATGTGTTTAGGTCCCCTTCTAATGTAGTCCACATGTTTGTTTATTATTAGTTCAACCTAGAGTTCTGTCACCCTTGTTTCCTCCATGTTCAGAGTCAGCCTTGTTCTGTTAATTATTCCCAGGTGCGTGTCGTTACTTCCTGTCTTGTCTGTGTGTATATATACTCTGTCTGCAGTCAGTTATGTTGTCGGGTCATTCGTCCATTTCCCCTGGTGTGTCGTGATGTGTATCTGCTGCGCTTCAGCTCCCTGGTCTGTGAGTACGTCTCTTTAGTTTTGAGTTCTAGTAATCCAGCCACAGTTTGAGCTTTAAAGCCACAGTTTTAGTTTAGTCCTGAGTTTGTTTCATGTTCTACTGCCACGTCAGTATTTTGATTTGTCTCATTAAAGTTTATTGTTTCTTACTCGTGCCTCTGAGAGTCTGCTGTCTGCAACATTGGACTCAATCCCTCACACACCCCGCCGATCGTGACAGAATATGACCCGACCATTCCTGAGTCCAGCAGACAGATAAATACGGATTCTCATCAGAGGCAGAAGATGACGGCAGGAGCAGCCGTCATACACGTGAGCGGCGTGAGCTACCACGTACCTGCGCACGAAGAACTTCCGTCTCCGCTCTTGGTTGAGGAACGAGCAAGAGGAAGACGCGGAAATGGCCGCTCCACACAGTTTTCCTCCTTCCCTCCTGTGCGAGCCATTTCCCTGTGGGAAGCGTCCGAAGACGAATCAGGCCCAGAATCCGGTTCCGATCCAGTTTCTGAAACACGGCGTCGCCGAAGGAGGCGGCGACC
This sequence comes from Garcialebias charrua, assembly GCA_038048925.1. Classification (NCBI taxonomy): domain Eukaryota; kingdom Metazoa; phylum Chordata; class Actinopteri; order Cyprinodontiformes; family Rivulidae; genus Garcialebias; species Garcialebias charrua. The sequence goes on along the minus strand of JBBPBX010003032.1, from coordinate 27,754 downwards.
GGCAAAGACACACGTTTCCGGGTTTCAGCCCGGTTCCCCCTCCGTTTCTCCCACGCTGTCTGAAGAGCCTGGGGGGATTTCGCTGGGGGAGGGGTGCCCTCGCTCTGTGACGTCTCGGGTGGGACGTGCTTTGAGGGGGGGTTGTCCCCACAACGCGTCTGCAGGGGACACGGAGTCCCTTGCACGACGCACAACCGAGAGGAAGCCTCCTCACATAATGCTGCCTAATCACTCATCGACCACAGGGGTCGCTGTGATAGAAAGATCGGAGGAGGCCACACACATTCTACAGCAGATAGAAAGACTGTTTTACGCTGCTGTCAATAACCTGGACCCACATTATAAATATAAGACTTATTCCATTATCGAACACATAATCAATAAAAGTACTTGTTTAATATCCAACCCAGGCCTCACTCAGATGTTGACATTGGCTAAAGCTCTGAAAGATGAAGCATTGTTTTAAAGTGTGCTTTCACTCCAGCCTCCACAGAGGGTGCTGACGCTGCGTGCTTTGCAGCAACAGAGGGCACTGTTCCCAGGACCCCTGTTGAAGGTGCTGACGTCCCTGCACCAACTGAGGGTGCTGAGGTTCCAGCACTGATAGAGGAAGTTGCACCACTGGCATCTGTGGAGGGTGCAGATGTCTCTCCATTATCCTCAGAGGGCGTTGTAGCCATGTCTCCAGAGGGCGCTGCCATTATAAGCATTACAGCAGACTTCTCTTCACCATCAGGGGGTGCTGCACCTACAGGTCCTGCTTCTGCATCGCCTACAGAGGGCGTTGCGGCACCAGAGGGTGCTGTCCTGCCGATGGCACCAGGGGGTGCTGCACCTACAGGTCCTGCTTCTGCATCGCCTAAAGAGGGCGTTGCATCCACACCATCCACGGAGGGTCCTGCCTCCGCATCGACCACAGGGGGCGCTGTCGTCCTGCCTCCGGCTCCAGAGGGCGCTGTCGTCCTGCCTCCGGCTCCAGAGGGCGCTGCCGTCCTGCCTCCGGCTCCAGAGGGCGCTGCCGTCCTGCCTCCGGCTCCAGAGGGCGCTGCCGTCCTGCCTCCGGCTCCAGAGGGCGCTGCCGTCCTGCCTCCGGCTCCAGAGGGCGCTGCCGTCCTGCCTCCGGCTCCAGAGGACGCTGCCGTCCTGCCTCCGGCTCCAGAGGACGCTGACGTCCTGCCTCCGGCTCCAGAGGGCGCTACCCTGCCGCCTCCGGCTCCAGAGGGCGCTACCCTTCCGGCTCCAGAGGGCGCTGCCCTGCCGCCTCCAGCTCCAGAGGGCGTTGCCCTTCCGCCTCCGGCTCCAGAGGGCGCTGCCCTTCCGCCTCCGGCTCCAGAGGGCGCTGCCCTTCCGCCTCCGGCTCCAGAGGGCGCTGCCCTTCCGCCTCCGGCTCCAGAGGGCGCTGCCCTGCCGCCTCCGGCTCCAGAGGGCGCTGCCCTGCCGCCTCCGGCTCCAGAGGGCGCTGCCCTGCCGCCTCCGGCTCCAGAGGGCGCTGCCCTGCCGCCTCCGGCTCCAGAGGGCGCTGCCCTGCCGCCTCCGGCTCCAGAGGGCGCTGCCCTGCCGCCTCCGGCTCCAGAGGGCGCTGCCCTGCCGCCTCCGGCTCCAGAGGGCGCTGCCTCCACGTCTACAGAGGGTCTCCGCACCGCAGACGCCTCCACGTCTACAGAGGGTCTCCGCACCGCAGACGCCTCCACGTCTACAGAGGGTCTCCGCACCGCAGACGCCTCCACGTCTACAGAGGGTCTCCGCACCGCAGACGCCTCCACGTCTACAGAGGGTCTCCGCACCGCAGACGCCTCCACGTCTACAGAGGGTCTCCGCACCGCAGACGCCTCCACGTCTACAGAGGGTCTCCGCACCGCAGACGCCTCCACGTCTACAGAGGGGTCTCAGGAGAGAGCCCCTCACGTTTCCAGTCCAGAGGGGTCTCAGGAGAGAGCCCCTCACGTTTCCAGTCCAGAGGGGTCTCAGGAGAGAGCCCCTCACGTTTCCAGTCCAGAGGGGTCTCAGGTGAGAGCCCCTCACGTCTCCAGTCCAGAGGGGTCTCAGGTGAGAGCCCCTCACGTCTCCAGTCCAGAGGGGTCTCAGGTGAGAGCCCCTCACGTCTCCAGTCCAGAGGGGTCTCAGGAGAGAGCCCCTCACGTCTCCAGTCCAGAGGGGTCTCAGGAGAGAGCCCCTCACGTCTCCAGTCCAGAGGGGTCTCAGGAGAGAGCCCCTCACGTCTCCAGTCCAGAGGGGTCTCAGGAGAGAGCCCCTCACGTCTCCAGGTCCAGAGGGGTCTCAGGAGAGAGCCCCTCACGTCTCCGGTCCAGAGGGGTCTCAGGAGAGAGCCCCTCACGTCTCCGGTCCAGAGGGGTCTCAGGAGAGAGCCCCTCACGTCTCCGGTCCAGAGGGGTCTCAGGAGAGAGCCCCTCACGTCTCCGGTCCAGAGGGGTCTCAGGAGAGAGCCCCTCACGTCTCCGGTCCAGTGGGGTCTCAGGAGAGAACCCCTCACGTCTCCGGTCCAGAGGGGTCTCAGGAGAGAACTCCTCACGTCTCCAGTCCAGAGGGGTCCCTGGAGGGAACCCTTCACGTCTCCTGCCTCGAGGGGTCCCTGGAGGGAACCCCTCATGTTTCCTGCTCCGGGAGGGTCCTGGAGGACTCCTCCCAAGAGGTCTCGCAGCCAGTGGTCTCGCAGCCAGAGGTCTCCACACCGTTGGTGGGTCTCTACTTCGATGTGGACTTCGATGTGGACATCTCCTCGACGCTCGTAGGGACAGCTGCCGTTTCACTGCTTGGCGCCGCTGCGCCACATGATGGGGCTCCTGTTCTGGGTGGGCCCCGGAGGGTCCCGCTCTCGTCTTCGGCTGTCCTGTGGCCTCGTCTCCTACGGAAGCTCGATGGTCGGGCCCCGGGTCGCTCGCCTGTTGTGTCTCTGCTGGATGGTTGGTCTCCCGGTCGTCCGCCGGACAGGGTTCTGCGCAGTGGACGGTCTCCCGGTCGTCCTCCGGACGGGGTCCTGCGCGTTGGACTGTCTCCCGGTCGGCCGCCTGAGGGGTCCTTGCCCGAGGTCGATGTCCTGGCTTCGATGTTTGGACATTTGTTGGTTTTGTAGGTTTAGCCTTTTGTGTTTAGCATTTTGTCCCGTTCCTGTAGGTGTTTGGTTTGTTGTCCTTGTGTTTTGTCCCTTGTCCTTGTGTTTTCTCGTGCCCGCCGTCCCTGCGTTTCCTCCCTCCGCCCGCCCTGTTTTTTTTGGGGGGGGTGTTCTTTGGGGACGCCAGGGGGCGTCCTTGAGGGGGGGGTACTGTAAGGATGGCTCCTTCCTGTTGGTCTTGTCTTCGTGTTTATGGCTCCTTACTGTTGGTCTTGTCTTCGTGTTTATTCTTGTTTAGTCTTCGTGTTTGTTTTAGGTCCCCGTCTAGTTCAGTCTGCATGTTTCCCTTAGGTCCCCTTCTGGTTTAGTCTTCATGGTTAAGTCCCCGTCTAGTTTAGGCTGCATGTCTCAGTTTAGTTCAGTCAGTCTTCATATTTAGTCCACGTGTTTGTTTTATTATTAGTTCAACCTTCTGGTGTAGTCTACATGTGTTTAGGTCCCCTTCTAATGTAGTCCACATGTTTGTTTATTATTAGTTCAACCTAGAGTTCTGTCACCCTTGTTTCCTCCATGTTCAGAGTCAGCCTTGTTCTGTTAATTATTCCCAGGTGCGTGTCGTTACTTCCTGTCTTGTCTGTGTGTATATATACTCTGTCTGCAGTCAGTTATGTTGTCGGGTCATTCGTCCATTTCCCCTGGTGTGTCGTGATGTGTATCTGCTGCGCTTCAGCTCCCTGGTCTGTGAGTACGTCTCTTTAGTTTTGAGTTCTAGTAATCCAGCCACAGTTTGAGCTTTAAAGCCACAGTTTTAGTTTAGTCCTGAGTTTGTTTCATGTTCTACTGCCACGTCAGTATTTTGATTTGTCTCATTAAAGTTTATTGTTTCTTACTCGTGCCTCTGAGAGTCTGCTGTCTGCAACATTGGACTCAATCCCTCACACACCCCGCCGATCGTGACACTATCAAATCATTCTGCCAGACCCTTGCACCGTGCCACCCACTGCAGCCCATCTCCTTTCCTCCACTCCTCCCGGAAACTGAAAATCAGTAGTTGGGCTTTTAATCAGCTGCAGTTTTTCATCCATTGAATACACTTTGAAAGTTTTGGTAATGTTTATTCAGTGGTTTATCAGATCATTTGCTAACTCAACAGACAGAGCACACACACAAGCAAAAACATTAGTGTCCTCTCAAGTTTGTGGCTGTAATATTTGTGAAAGGCCAAAGCTAAAAAGGAGACATGTTTGGACTGAGGCGTGTGCAGATGAGTACTCTGTGTTTTGAGGAATATGGATATAATGAAGACCGGTACAAACATTGCAGTGGCCCAAGGAAATAGAGCATTGACATGTCTCAGTAATTGGACTATGCTCTGTGACAAGTAAACTCAAACGTCAATGAAACAGTCCTATGCATCTCAGGTAAACAGCGTTGTTGGAATGTTTTCTTATATAGTGTAAGGTATTACACAAACAACCACAAGCTACTCGGAGAGATGTTTGCACGTCTTATGTTGATATCTGCACAATTAATTCTGAACCACATCATGTTTTAGATCTGACATCTGACACAGTCAGGATAGGATGACAGCAGCACCACACCATCTAATCCTGAAGATATGGATTATTTATGGATGTGCAGATTTATCTTTGATAAAGCTGTTGTTGCACATTTTCAGAAGCCCGTATAACTTTATTTTGGCTTCTTCTTTTGGCTGTTCCATTTTCAGTTCCATCATAGACTCAGGAAACTGCAGATAAATCTGGAACCCTACAATTCAAATTTCAAGAGAAGCACATTGTGCATTATCTATGTTTTGCGCTTTGATATTTCTCTACAAAGAATCATCTAAGTCCAAAACCCTGGTATGAAAGGTGGCAGGTGATATGCATTGTTTCTTTGGAGCAGTTGTGGCTGAGTGGTTAGAGCAGTCATCCTCCAGTGGGAGAGCTGGGGGTTCGATTCCATTGGCAGTCACATTTTAAAGTGTCCCTGGACAAGACACTGAATCCCTAATTGCCTCTGATGTGTGTCCCATCGGTGTATGAATGTGATCTAAAGCACTGATTGTTCTTTGGATATTGTAGAGTGCTGTATGAATGGGTAAATGAGGCACAGATTGTGTTGTAAAGAGCTTTGAGTATCTTGATTACATAGAAATATATACTGTATATATGCCGTATAATATAAATACAGTACATTTACAAGAAAGTTCATGCTCAGTAATCCAGGTACCAAATCCAATAATTCTCAGTTGGGTCATCTGGACAGTTTATTTTTTATAGAAACGTCTCACCCTCCATCCGGAGGACCTCATCAGTCAGAGGAGTTCCTGCAAACTGTTTCCCCACCAAGCAGTAAACACCTTAAGTGGACCAACCAGTTTGCTGAAGCCAAGATGGTTTGTGGGGGCCGTCCTGTCCCTCGTCCTTTCCTCCCAGGCAGGCAGCCAAAGCCAAAGTGGTTCAAGGCAAGAAAGTTCATGCTCAATAATCCAGGTACCAAATCCTATAATTCTCAGTTTGGTCATCTGGACAGTTTCTTTTTTATAGAAACATTTCACCCTCCATCCGGAGTCCATTTACCATTCCTTTAAGAAATGTTAGACTTTTGATTAATAAAAGAAACCCACATAGAAACAGGCAACAGAAATGAGCAGCATTTACTAAATAACCCGTGGTCCTATTTTTTCCTCTGGAGAGGGTGGTCGGCTGTGAGTCAGCCGTTTCATCATGTTTGTGTCACATCTCACTCCAGGTGCAGAACCTCTGGAGCAATTATTCTGTTCATAACTGCTCCAGAGGTTCTGCACCTGGAGAGAGATGTGACACAAACTTGATGCACCGTTTTAATCACTCCCCTCTGTCTGATGTCTGTTGGTGCCTGTCTGTAACACGACTCCCTCAGGCTGGCTGCCCCAGGTGACACTGACCAGTGCTGCTCCTCTTTGTAAAGTCAATCCATTTCTGACAGTACATCCTAACAGGATGATGACACGTATCCATATGACAGTACTGTTGTATCCACACTGCCCTCCTACTGCCTTTTTTCCTGCCCACACACATGCACAGACCTACACACACTTACATAGACACACAATGTCACTTCCAGAAGATTGAAAACCCTTGATTGTACAGACCCCCGTGGAGAGGTCTCTGCATGTAAGATCTGCATACACACTGTTCCCTTGCCAACCACGACACACACACACACACTCAGAGAGATAAAGGGGTGGTTCATATTTAATAAATTGTGTTCAGCCAGTGGCCTGCTGTGCCCTGTGGGTCAGTGTGTGGAGCAAAGAGCCATTAATCATGTGGAAGCTACTGTGCGCGTTTCTTCAGGATGTTTTCTAAATGTTAAAAGTACTTGTGCACACACGAGGTTAATTGCTGTGAGTTTGTAACTTCATATTCACATTTTTTGTGTGAATTGGTGGCAAAGGTTCAGTTCAGAGTTGAACAGAGATAAGGTATGTTGTTTTTATTTCTATGATGCGCTGGCAAATGTTGATCTAATCGTCTGACGGCCCTTCGGCGAGCCTGCCTCCCTTCACCACAGCGTGTTTGGTTTTTCTCTCTCCAGCTTTGAGTTCACTTTCCTTCACTCCTTCCTGACACTTTTTGTTCCCAGTTTAGCTCACATAATTATTTTCACTCACTCATCTCCTTCCTGTATCCCTCCCCTCTGGGTTCGTTTTCTCCCATTCCTCACCTTCAGTCAATCTTGCTCATCCTCCTCGGTTAAGTTATCTATTAGCTGTGGCTTGTCAGGTCGACTGACTTTTGTAATGGCAGGATGGCAGGCCAGATTGCACAGCGTCACATTAATCTGCTGAGCCTGTTCGTACACCCAAACAGAAATCAATGTGCCAAGCCCAGCCTTTATCCCACAAGCATCGCCATCGCTGCTGACATGAGTACACTGGCCTTTCAAGCACTCACCGTTTCTTTTGTCAACCAGAACATCACTCACCCAGCCAGAGAGGGCGTTTCAGGAGGTTTTCTTCTTGTGTCTGCTTTAGAAATTTGTTGTATTTACTCAAATAGACAAATATTTTAGTGGCATTTTTGTCTAGTCCTTTTCAGATGGTAGGGTTTGTCAACCTATTTGTTCAAGGTACTGTGCGAAACTGAAAATATTCACATTAAATTATTTTCTTGATAAATCTCAAAGAATGAATGCAGTATCTGAGTCCAAGTTCAGTGATGAGTCATCTTGGGGTTTTGTTCACGAGTGAGGGAAGAATGGAGCGTGAGATAGATGGATTGGTGTAGCCGTAGCATCTGCAGTATTGAAGACTTTGTGCTAGTCCATTGTGGTAAAGAGGGAGCTGAACTGTAAGGCAAAGCTCTCTGTTTACCAGTCAGTCTACGTTCCTACCCTCACCTATGGTCACAAACTCTAGGTAGAGACTGAAAGAATGAGATCACAGATACAGGTAGTTGAAATGAGTTTCCTCTGCAGGCTAGCTGGAGTCTCCCTTAGAGATAGGGTGAGAAGTTCAGTTATCTGGTAGAGACCCAAGTTGAATAATCTTTATTATCCCCAAGAGCAATTTGTTTTACAGTCAGTAGGCACACAAATCATCCACACTAGACAAAACATTAAAATAACAGTACAGAAATCATCACTGTTTGTTGAGAAACCTGGTGGCTACAGGGATAAATGAGTTATTCAGTCTGTTCATCCTACATCTGGGCAGCAGACACCTGCATCCAGATGGAAGCAACTTGAACTCACCATGGAGTGGGTGATCAGGTTCTGCCAGAATCAACCTGGCCTTGTTCACTTGGACAACTCGGACTCAGAGTAGAACCACTGCTCCTCCACATCGAGAGGAGCCAGTTGAGGTGGTTCAGCATCTGGTAAGGATGCTCCCTGGGCACCTGCAAGTGCTTCAGGCATGTCTAATGGGAGGAGACACCAGGGAAAACCCAGGACTATGTCTTTCGGTTGGCCTGGTAACACCTTGGAATCCTCTCAGAAAAGCTGGAAGAGGTGGCTGTGGAAAGAGATGTCTGGACCTCCCTGCTCAAACTGCTGCCCCCGAGATCCAGCTCTGGAACAAGTGGAAGATAATGGATGAATGGAATGAATACACAAATCATGCATTGCTTGATAGGACCTGTTAACAAGATCTGCTAACGCTGCTAACAACACTCCACTGCTAACAGTACCATGGGGCCAACGGGACCATGTTGCTAACCAAACCTCACTGCTAACCAAACCTCACTATAGTATCATGCTGTTAACTGGACCATGTTGCTAAGATAACCTCACTGTCATCGGAACCACTCTGCCAATAGGACCATGCTGCTGTAGATTTATTTATTTTTCACTTTTGACGCCTTGTTACTGTATTTTTGTTGCATGCTTTGAACAAATCCTAGTTTATGTTAGTTTAGTTTATGTCAGTGCTCGCATTAAGCGTGTAAATTATAGCCAAACAGAACCTATGAGAATTGTGCTGCTGTTGTACGGTGTATTGTCTCTTTGATCTTTTTGTGTATTGTTTGGCTTTCATTTAGCTATTATATATTGGCTCCTTATTTACTGTTTCTTTTTACGTTTTATATTTTTGATATTGTTTGATGTAACTGGGACCTTGTGTACACAATTTCGTTCCACTACATGCACCACAAATGATGCGAATAACAAATAAAGAAATTGACTCTAATACAACAAACCTACCTGGATGATTGAGCCTACAAACCTTTTTCTGACTCTGATAGTGTGCATTGTCTTAAAACATATGAAGACCCGTCAAATCTGCACTGGAGTTTTTAAACCATCAAGACAAACTTCAGTAGAGATTTATTTTGAGTTTTCTTTAAAGCTGCACTATGTAACTTTGTAGTGCAGTCTAACGTTTCTAACAATATATTAACATATTTCTTCACTCTGTCATTATCTACTGACAGACTGACTTTAGACAAAGTAATCTTTGAAAAAAACTAGTCCCATTGCTTCTCTATCAGCATTTATAAAAAACACTAAAAACACAGAGTGACCCGCCAGCCAATAAAAACAGTTTAACCAGCCAATAGAAACAGAGCTTGAATTTGAATTTCAGCAGAGCAAGGGTGGCAGAGCCATATATGTCTCTGAGGGGGAGGGATCAGAATGCTTTGCCTGTTGAAAATATTTCTAAGTTCTGTGCTCTACAGAAAGTTACACATAGCACCTTTAACAGTAGCTTTCTCTTTTTTTTCATTTTCCTAAAACAGACCGGTGAAGAACTCTGGAAACATGTGTTGTTTGCTCAGTCTATACTTTCTCACCTGCTGAAGCTTGTAACTCCTACAGATTCCCAGGTGAATTCTTTATTTTATTTTATTTATTTTATTTTATTTTATTCATTTCAAATAAAAATAATACAGCAATTTAATAGAAAAATTACACAAAACATACAATATAAATTTAAAATGAAGGGTGGCAGAATGACGAGAATATCTTATTCTATCTGCCCCCATTGTACAGAACAAATCAATTCAAACAGAAAACCTTCAATAAGCTACTAGAAAAAGAGAGAAATATGCAATAATAATAATAATAAGTCAAGAAGACAAAAAAGGAACGACACATGTAATAAACAAATGTAACACTAGACAAGATAAATTATTTTATATATATTTTTGCAAATATATATTTTTTTAATTCACCTCTCTCACTAATCCCCGTGCACCGTCACACAGTTTC
>JBBPBX010003031.1:35527-56875 GCA_038048925.1 Garcialebias charrua | reverse complement strand
AAATCAAAAATAACATCATATCATTATCAATAACTAGTTAACATGTTTGACAATACTGTCTATGGTTATTAAAAATGAACTTTTTTTGTATCAAGAAATATTAGCAATGTTTACTTTACTGCCTGCCAGAAACACAAGAAGGAAAATAAATTCAAAACAAGGCCACGTTTAAAAATCATTTTTAAATGCCTGAGAAAGTTTCTTTAATTATGTGTTTAGAAAATAGAAAATGTAATTAAGGAGGCAGCAGATGATGTGCACCCCTCCACTAAAGATTTCAGCAATTTTCCTGTTTTTCCTCAGTCTCATAAGAAGAACCAAGAGCCTGAAGTGAATTTGGCAGAAGATTTGAAACCAAATAAACAAAAAACACAAGAAAGAGTAATTGACTGTTTTAATTGTTGGGAAATAAACGTTCAGGAGGAGTGACGAAGAAGGACGCAGCTGCCAAATAATAATTATATCGCTCCAAGCACTTACAAGCCACTTAACTATGGTGGGCCTTCTAAATCAGTGTGTAATGTGAAAACACCTGCATCGACGGGTGGGTGTCATGGACTTGAAGACTAGATTGGCAGGTCATGACACCGCCTCTGGTACAAAACAGACCACACGGATCAATTCTAATAAAGAGGCTGCAAACATCCTGCTGTTTATCACTTCTGCACTTGTCTGGGGAGAAAAACCATGCACCCAGGCAAGACATATTTCTCCAATTGGATTATGTTTAGTCCCATGCTGAGATAATACGGAGCTGAAATGAGCGAGGACGAGCCCAGTTAAAGATTTTAAAAAAATCAAACAGGAAACGTCTTTTTATCAGAAATAATCCAAGGAGGAGGGTAAAAAGATCTGCTTGTTGGGAATAAACAATCTGGAAAATTAGCCAATATCACCATTCCTAAACTACACACAGTTAAGGTAAATGTAAAGTGTTTGAGCAAATTGAATTGATAAAGCTTCTCGGATGAGAAGCGAAACGTCTTCTGTTACAAATAAAGTCCAGTTGATCTTGAATTGAACGCCTTTTTGATTTATCATGTCCTGGACGACTGAGAATCTTCACCAGCATGTTTGAGCAAATGTGCAGCATATTGCAACAGTGCAAGAGTCTTAATTTGTGGGGTGGGGGGCATTAAAGCCTAAACAAGCAGTATGCCGATGCCCGCCATCGCTGAAGGATTTTAATAATGAATGTTTGCAGCTTTTGAGATAAGTTTGTCTGGACTGGAACTGAACAGGGAGTGCAGGTAAACCTGAATGTTTTTGGTGCAACATATTCAAGTGGACAGGAATTACAAATAACAGATGTAGGTTTTTTTATTTTTTTATTTTAAAATTGTACTTATTTTTTTGCTTGTTGAGGCCATGCAGAGTGAGGAATCCTGGAGAGCGGAGGGAGATATTTTATCCATGACCTGGCTTAATGGCGGAACCATGGGGTGGCCTTGGACCAAACAGATTAATCTTTAATCACCCCTATGATTTGAGGAAACTAGGCTTAAGCGGGTGACTCGAAATCATCTCAAGAACTCTAGACTTCTCTCAAAAAAATCCTGATGTCAAGATCTAAATACAAAGTCTATGAGAAATAATATAAAAATATATTACCAGCAACTAAAAAAAAAAAGTAATCTAAATCTGCTCATTTTCCTTTTAAAGTGTACTCTACTAGAGTAAACTACAGCATTTGATGGTATGATATGGTTTAAGGTGAGCAATGGGCCTGTCACAATAAATAATAAATTAATTAATCACATGATCAATGAAAATTATCAACCTCATTTTCATTTACCGGCTTCATCATTTCTTCATCTCTCGCTTTTTACTGAAGACACGGCTCAACTCCGGTGCTCTTCACTAGCTGTGTTTCCATCCATTTTCATTTCGATTTTTGAGCTAATTTTTGAAATCTCGCAAATATGTAAATACAAATTAATGCGAAGCAGAAGTGTTTCCATCTGCTGGCTTGAAGCGCATCTACCAAGCCACGCACAGCGTCATTACGTCAGACGTCAGCGTCATTACGTCAGACGTCAGCACTGCGCATGTCTACAGTAAACAGGAAGTAGCGGTTGAAAACAGAACCCGGCCACACATCTCGTCAAAATGGAGAGAATATTTCAGGTACGTGTTGCTATCGGGCAAGTTGTATTTATTCTGTCATGCCAACTAGTTTTAGCGATGTTACATGTTGTCCGGAGCGGAAACAGCTGATCAGTCACGTGACGTGAATGTTCGCTTCGGCAGCACGAGTCGGCAAATGTGTTTCCATCTGTCGTTGTGCGCATCTGCTCGGTTTCGAAGATCCCAAAAACCACCTCAAGCGAGCGTATAAACTTTTTGGCGAACTTGAGAAAGTAAATACGGATTTTGCCGTTTCCATTAAGCTTTTCTGCTGCGATACTTCAAAATGCGCACCTAGAAACCTTGATGGAAACACGGCTACTGACTCCCTCGCTTTCTCTATTCTCTTCAAAATCTGTTTTAACTGTCCAACATCGCGTTTTTGGATCGTTAAAAGCAGCTAAGCTGAGAAGCTAAGCTACGAGCTAAGCTAGCAGGCCAACCTCGGGAATAAACCTCTGTCTTGTCAAGCTCCAAAATTCACTGTTAAGTTGTTTTTCCTCTGCAAAAAGAACCTGAGAACTTGTTTACTGATTTTTTTCTTAAAAGCTTTGTGTGGAAAATGCTATGCTAAAGAGCTCAAATTATCGAGCGTCCAACATGTCCCCATATTAGCCCATGTCACGTCATGGGCCCCCCCTCTCATTTTTCTTAGAGACCCGCTGCTTGTTCAAACAGTCTTATACTGCCATTAGGTGGTCAAAAAAGGTATTACACTCCAAATAAATCAACATTTCTTCTAAAATTTGACAATTAATTATTGTTAAATTTCAAACAATATTATCGTTTATCGCGATATTTTCTGAGACAATTAATCGCCCAGCAAAGTTGTTATCCTGACAGGCCTAGTGAGCAATAAAATAACACGTAAGGTCAAAAATGCAGTTTTAGAGAGTCGTGCACACAAAAATAAGAGATGATTTTCAAAGTCTGGCTATGCCAAACACAGCCACATCGCCAGTTGTATTATCTTGCAATGTCCAGTCAAGTCAGTCTGCAACAGTCGCAGCCCAGTGAGGTACTACTTTTACTGGACTGGTGGCAAAAAGAGGAAGAAAACACCAACTTCCCCTGAAAACAAGAAAATCAACTCAATTATTTCCCATTGGTTTAAAAAGACGATCATCAACAACATCAAAACCTAAAACAAATCATCTCAGACCTGATGGAAACACGACAGCTAATGGTGGTCCACATCTTTCAAGCTTAACACTCCATGGAGTTCTAGCTGTAAAACTGTATTCATATAGAATTTTACATCTTTAGTTACATCTCACATTCATCCTCATATGCCCGAGCAAAGTATTTCACCAAAGCAGCTTGACCTGCACACTCTTAGTTTTGACAACGTTTTAATGTTGGTGGTCATTTGTACAAATGTCGGGCCAAATCAAACTGTAGCTAGCTGCGAAGCTGCACATTTACAGATAATGTGACATTTCAGGATAATTCAGAGACACATCTGTGTTCTCTGTGGTCATATTAAATTAATGATTTTATGAGAAGGATTTCCAAATGTTTTGACCTTTCGAATTGGATGAAGAGATGCTTCTGAGACTTTTATTACAACGACACTGAAACATGTTGAGATCTTGAATTAGTCGCACCCATCAGGCTTTTTGCACATGCTATACAATCTATAGAATTTTCAAAATATAAAAAATAAAATGTTTGGCTTCTATATTATGAGTTACAATCCAGAAAGATCAGGATGAAATGTTTGAAACACGAGCTTAGCAAGATGAATACGAAAGTTATGAATCCCTCAAAATAAGCCATAATTACAGTGTTGTTTAAATAATCTCAATACTACAGCAGCATATTGGTTCCATTCAATATAATCTACACTATTGTTGTTTGCAACAATCCTTAACAAAGGCAGTGATTGCAAACATCAGCGGTGTTTGATGAGCAGCCGTTTCATTACTTGCTTCCTCTAAAACTTGATACTGATTTTAACTACTGGTATGGATGTTGCTCACATGGAAAAAGTGGAGGAACAAAACAAAAGATGGTTTGACGTCAAAAAGCTGTTTCACGACTGATTCACTGAGCACCTTGAACTTAACATAACCTCCCATCCATAATTTCAAAACAAGATTCTCTTAAATCTGTTTTAATATTAAATTCAAAAGAGACAAAAATCATTAAAAAATATAGTTTTGAAAGTCAAACAAGTTGGAAACAAAATTGGAATAAATTTTCAGTGTTGCTTGATAAAACTAAATGATGGGGGAGTGGTGGTGCAGAGGTTAAAGAAGGTGGGCCTGTGATTGGAAGGTCGCCGGTTCAACTCCCCAGACCAACAACAGCAAAATGTGGGTGGGAAAGGTGAAAACACACACCTGCCTCCATCCTTATTTGCTCCACTATGAGCCCTTGAGCAAGGCCCTTAACCCCCATCATCTGATCCCCCGGACACCCTAGATATCAGCTCTCTGCTCCACACAGAGGGCTGCGGTAGCTCGGTGGTCTGTGGTTGTGTCAGGAAGGACATCCGGAGTAAAATCAATTGCAAATAATTTGTGAGAGTTACTCCGAGGAGGGGAGCAGCCGAAATAAGAAGAAGACGACTTGATAAAATCAAAGTTTAGTGTGTCGTGCAATAATCTACACCATATGTGTCAAACTCAAGGCCCGGGGGCCAAATGCGGCCCTCGCTGACATCTTATCTCGCCCCCAAGATGATAAGTGAAATGTAAAATACTTCTATCGCTTGAATTTTTTTCAGTTATCTTTGATTATGACGTTGTGAGGACTCCTATGTTAGAATGTTGTTCATCGACTTCAGCTCGGCATTTAACACCATCATCCCCCAACAGCTCATCCTTAAACTGGACAGTCTGGGGCTGAACACCTCAATGTGTAACTGGCTGCTAGACTTCCTGACCGGGAGACCACAGACAGTGCGGGTCGGGAGTAACACATCTAGCACCATCACATTGAACACAGGGGCCCCACAAGGATGTGTGCTGAGCCCCCTTCTATTCACCCTGCTAACACACGACTGCACACCATCGTACAGCTCCAACCACTTCATCAAGTTTGCGGACGACACAACAGTGGTGGGTCTCATCAGCAACAACGATGAGACGGACTACAGGAACGAGGTGAGCCGCCTGGCCTTGTGGTGCGGACACAACAATCTCACTCTCAACGTGGAGAAGACAAAGGAGATTGTTGTGGACTTCAGGAAGAGGGATGCCCAACATGCCCCTCTGACCATCAACAGCACCGCAGTGGAGAGAGTAGACAGCACCAAGTTCCTGGGAGTGCACGTCTCAAAGGACCTGTCCTGGAGCAGGAACACTGCAGCACTGGCAAAGAAGGCTCACCAGCGTCTCTACTTTCTCCGCAAGCTGAAAAGGGCTGGAGCTTCAACCCCCATCATGAGCACCTTCTACAGAGGTGCCATAGAAAGTGTCCTGACCAGCTGCATCACTGTGTGGTTTGGTGCATGTACTGCATCCTGCCGCAAGAGCCTCCAGCGCATTGTGAGAGCAGCTGAGAAGATCGTGGGCACCTCCTTGCCCTCACTGCAGGACTTACACAGCAAACGCCTCACTCGGAAAGCCCACCGCATGGCAGGTGATCCCACACACCCACTACACAGCTGCTTCAGACTACTGCCATCAGGGAGGAGACTGAGGAGTCTCCAGGCTCGAACCAGCAGACTGAGAGACAGCTCTGTTCATCAGGCAGTCAGAATGCTAAACACTCTGCCTGCTCTGCCCCCCCTCCCATTTGAACTGCCTTAACACTAAAACTTTCTCACACATTATCACTCAACACAAAGTTTTTCACTAAACTCTCGGTCATGTGCTCATACAGTTTGCACTACTTCTCATACTTGCACTAATGTCTGTATTACATCACTGCCTATAATCATAATACTGTTTACATTCTCTGTTTACATTTATTAATACTGTTTACTTTTATTACTACTGCTTACATGTAATTACTACTGTTTACATTTATTTACACTACTCTAATATCTACACCACTGCTGGTACATATACAGTGTGCTCTGAACGGTCTTATTTAGGGATGCCCAATGTGCCTTACTGCATATGCCACTTTTTGCCTCTATAACAACATCAACTACTACCTCATACATATACTGTGTACATTGACTCATACGCTGCTTTGCCACTTTGCAAATGTCAATGCTAGAAACCTTTAGTTTATTTTAGTTATACTTTTTATACTCTTTTTTTTGTGCTAGTATGCAAAAACTCAGGACAGTATTATGTTCATTAAATGTTTAATGTTTTAGTTTTAGAGTTGGTGTGGATTTTCATGCTCTTGCACCGCTATGCAAAAAAAAAAAAACTCAGGACAGTGTTAGTTTTACTATTTTATGCTTATGTCTATTATTATATGTTTCAGTGTTTCAATGTTTAGATGTTTACTGTTGCACCGAGGGACTGAGAGAAACGCAATTTCGGTCCTGTGTATGTCCTGTACAGTACATATTGCAGATCTGACAATAAAGTTGACTTTGACTTTGACTTTGACTTTGAAAGCACAACAGAGAACATCTAATGAGACCAATCCAAATCTTGATGAGGAACTTGTCACCAAGAAAAGATGTTGGGTATCTGATTTGAGTTAAGGTAGTTTCTGAAATTGGCTCTTAGTTTGAAAAAGGTTTTAATTTTGGCCCCCTTTTGTAAGTGAGTTTGACACCCCTGGTCTACACTGCAAGAACGGTGGAGGAGGAGCCCGTGTGGACCTCGTCCCATCCTTCCTGTCTGCACATGGTCAGCGTTTAAAGGTATTGTGACATGATGTTGGAACTATGTATAAAGTGACACTACATATATATGTTGTATCATTCAACTATGTTCGTTTTTACAAGCAAAATGATAAATCAATGAAAATTTGCTTGAAAGTGATTTTAAACTTGCCGCAGTGTTTCGTCACGGGAAATCCGGGTACTTGCGCATGCGACGTCTTGTGACGTAGGGACTTGAAGTTCAGTCTGCGGGTGCTATTAGAACGCAGTTTCATTGTGTTCAAGATCGCCTATTTTTTTTTGTATAACTTGAAAAATGCCGGTACGTTGTGTCGCATTTGGGTGTTCTAATATCGCCAGTGAACAAGTGAGCCTTTTCACTTTCCCAAAAGATGAAAAACTTTGTCAAGAAATCTCAGAGTCCACCTCGCTTCCTGAACGGTAAGACTCAAATAAATACGGCTGCAGACCTACATTATAACCAGCTGTTTCTTGTTCATCACTCGAACTAACTTCGGCTTCCCAAACTGAAGACAAATCGCTCAAATCTTCACTTAAATTGCTTAATTTGCTAAAACTGCTATTTGTTTTTTACAATGTGCGTTCAATACATTACGTCATAAAAAATGCGTCGGCGTTTGACCCCTCCTTTCTCCACCCGAAAACTGTGACGCACTGCAGAGTTACGTTTTATTAAAAAATACTTTTATATATTAATTATTCGAAGCATCTGTGTACAAAAAATCAAAGCTGAGTAGCTCCTCTTTCTAAAGATGTCTATCTTAGCATTTTGTCACAATACCTTTAAGCTCACCACTAATAAAGTAATTCAGAATGACGGGGCAAAAAAGGCTATCACTGTGGCCGCTTGCACGCACGCACGCACGCACGCACGCACGCACGCACACACACACACACACACACACACACACACACACACACACTGGAACTCAGATAAGGCGTAGGTGAGCAGGTGAAAATAAAATAAACCTGAAGCCGTTTTAAATATTTATGATTAAATACGCTTTCCTAAAGTGTCAGCTTTAGTCTAAATGAACAACAAAAAATTTCAGACGTTTTTCATAAATACTTGTAAAAAAAAACAACAACGTTGAGTTAAAAAAAAACAGACAACAGTGGGATGTTGCCACTTTAATAAAACAAAATGGAGCAGAAGATCCAACAGCAACTGTTTATCTTGATGTAAGTCACATTTTATTGCTTGGCTTGCAACACACTGTCAGGGATAGTTTAAGTAATTTGATTAGGAACTCCTTGGGGTTGTATAAATTTGAAGTCTGGAAGCTTAACTCTATAACCTGACACTAAAGTATTCATGAGTTCTGCTCTCAGATTCTTTGAAGTGCACTGGCACCTGTGGATGAGTTTTCTTTGAAGAGGACGCTGCCATTTTAAACGTGCTTCAGTCTGAAACCTACAAATCTAAATTCTAACTTTCAGTTTTGTTTTGCTGAGACGTTTCAAATAAAGCCATCAATCTATAGCCCGCATTCTGACAAAGATGGAATGTTGTATAAATTTGAACAAAAATTAAATGAAAATCTTAGTGGAACATAGTAAACATGTTGGAATTATTAAAGCGTACCGTTAAAAAAAAAAAATAGAGTTTTGAATTTTATGACAGAAACACATCTCAAAAAAAGTTGGACATGGGCAACAAAAGGCTGGAAAGACTTAGGCCTGTCACAATAAATCAATTAATCGCACGATAAACAAAATTATCAATCTCATTTTCATTCATAATAATAATAATAATAATAATTAATTCAATTTATAACGCACTTTTCATTACTGAAAATCTCAAAGTGCTACACATATATTGAATGCTACACACATTCATAAACCGGTGGTGGCAGACTACCATGCAAGGTGCTTTCCAGTCCTACCGGGAGCAACTCAGGGTTAAGTGTCTTGCCCAAGGACACAACGAAACATGGTGCGGGTCCCGGGAGTCGAACCGCCAACTTTCCGATCGGGAGACGACTGCCATTACCACTACACCACGGTCGCCCATCTGCTTTATTGTTTCTTCGTGTCTTTTGCTCTACTGGGGCGACCGTGGCGTAGTGGTAATGGCAAAGGTGGGCGGATGAACGCTAGGGAGCGCTAAAGCGCTATTCCGCTTACAGTGGACCTAAACTTTTTGTCAGCGTTTTTGTGAATTGACTAACTTTTATAATTCATAAGCGGATTTGTGCTATTTTTATTTAAAATGCAGTACCGCTAATAACTAATTATCTATCAGTAAAAACCAATAAACTTATTTACAAGCTCTTATGCTGCTTGTTTTACCTTTTTCCCCACCGTAAACAGCAGAGAGGAGGAAAGGGTGTGAGGGTGAGGGGGGCAGAGCTGAGAACAGACTCGGCTCTACCATGTAGGTAAATGCCTGGGGGTCCCATTTCAGCAGTGGCCCCGGCCCCGCCTCGCCCCGTGCAGTCACCTACATCACTAACATTGATCCTGCTTGTTAATGTACATTTAACATAAAAATAATTATAGTTACGATGAAAACGATCATTAAATACGCAATAAAAAAAACGGTCGATTTCTTTATCCCCCTACTAAAAATGGACTATTCCATGTTGATGACAACTTCCGGGTCAGTCGTGAACTCGAGGGCTAGTTCTGTGGCTAGCTGTTTGTGCTGGGTACTTGGATAAATCCGCAGACAACCCCGCTGTTTCAAGCCAAATAAACGTGGCCGGATGATTTTATTGTGTGTTTTGTGATGACCATTCGACGGTGAGTCGTTATTTTCATGTATTTTAGTTACTTTTCATTAAATCTGTTGACTACCTATAGACGCTAACTCTGTGTCTGCCGGCTGGTTGTGCTGGGTTACTAATGGATAAATCCGCAGACAACCCCGCTGTTTCAAGCCAAATTAACGTGGCCGGATGATTTTATTGTGTCTTTTGTGTCGACCATTCGACGGCGAGTCGTTAGTTTAATGTATTTGGGTTACTTTTATGTATAAATGCGGTGGCGACACACCCGTGTATTTGAGATTTAAACGTGGTTTTAGGGATTAAAAGATCATTCTATTTTTTGTTAATTTCGTGGCCGAATAGAATATATGTACGTAAAGTATTAAATAAATCCTTTGATTTTTGTAATTTCATCCTTTTAGGATCATTTTTGTTACTTTTCAGTTGGCAGTGTAGTGCAAATATTGATAACGCTGCCGGCTATATATAAATATATATATATATATATATATATATATATATATATATATATATATATATATATATATATATATATATATATATATATATATTAGGGGTGTAACGGTACGCTAAAATCACATTTCGGTTCGGTTCAATTACAAGGAGGGCTCGGTTCGGTTTATTTTCGGTTTATTTTCGGTACAAAAAAAAAAAGACAAAATAAAGACTTACAAAATGTTTATTTTGAAAATATGCCAAAAATATGTTTGTATTGTATTGTAGTAATAAATAAAAGTGACCCATTTGGATGATATTTTAAATAAACAGCACTCTACAATAAATAAATTATATTAAAAATAATAAAAATCTTAATGAATACAATAACAGTCAGAACCAGAACAATAAGCAGCAACAGACTGTTTACAATCTTAACTAATAAAGTTTTTGTCCAGTAGCACCAGTGTGGCTGTATTTGTCCTCATTACTCACAACCTCTTCTTGGTGGGACTGGTCCTGGAACAGTTCCAGAGTTCAATTCAGTCATCACACACTTCTTAGCTGCAGCAGGTGATCTCTGGTGGATTTCCCTGAAGTGGAAGGAGAGCAGCTACCTCTGTAACTGGAAATACTGGAAATAAAACACAGAGGTAAAAAAATAAGTTAATAAGATTATAATTTTAAATAATAATAAATTATAAATAATAATTATAATAAAAGAACAATACCTCTTGAACGGTTGAATATCTCACTCATCATCAGGGCAGGGTTTAAATCAGCTCCAGGACTTGTTGACCATCAGTTTTAGTTTTTTCATAAAGAGCTGAACTTTTTGACTTAAGTGTTGACGTGATGGATGTCTCATAGCAAGGATCAACTGTGCATTAAAAACTTTCAGACTTAGATTCAGAGCTTTAAAAACTCATACAGTTTGTGTTATTGATCTGGACCCATCTAAATTACCTGATGAAGTTGTTTAAATGCAGCTGTGTTGTTAGCGCACTTTGTAGAAGTTGTTTAAATGCAGCTGTGTGGTTAGCGTACTTTGTAACAGCTCGTTCACGTTCTGATGACGTAGTTTCCAGCGCGTTCACGTTAGACGTGTTGCTGCTGCAGATCCAGTCTTCATGAAAAAACGTCCACACACACAGCTTTGTGCGCTCGTCTTTTAACAAGAAAACCATAACGTTAACAAACAGGAAACCGCAGCGAGAAGCTAACGGCTAATGCTGCGCGTGCTGCGAGATAATAGCTCCGTGCTGAAACGCGCCCAGGAAATTTTGTTCCGCGGCGCACATATTAACATTCAATGAGTGAAAAAATAACCGTTTCGGTACAGCACGTTCGGTTCGGTCCACCTCCGTACCTTTTCGGTTCGGTACACCAACTACAACCGTTACATGCCTAATATATATATATATATATATATATATATATATATATATATATATATATATATATATATATATATATATATATATATATATATATATATATATATATATATATATATAAATAGCGGATTAGATTAGCTTCCCCTAATTTTCATAAGACATTTGTGCTTTTGAAATTGTGGACCTAAAAAAATTAATAAGCGTTTTAGAAATTGTGGAACTAATTTTTTAATTAGCGGTGCCCACCACTGCATTTTACAATAATTACTAATTCAAAAAGGCGTTCAATACAAGATCAACTGGACTTTATTTGTAACAGAAGACGTTTCGCTTCTCATCCGAGGAGCTTTATCAATTCAATTAACCAGACTGTGTGCGCGTGGATTTATAACAGGGGTCACGCACCAACATATAATAATTACAATAATTACTAATGATTGTCAAATTTCAAACAATATTATCGTTTATCGCAATAATTTCTGAGACAATTAATCGCTTAGCAAAATTTGTTACTGTGACAGGCCTAGAAAGACTTTGAATATTCCGCACTTTATAATATCATTAAATAATTTCAATTATCTGGTGAGATCTCTCTGAGCAAAGGTCAAAGATGAAAGAAAGACGTGATGTTTGGGCCCCCAGGGGCCACTGCAAAGCTCTGGTTCTGTTCTGGACATCCCTGCATGGGCTCAGGAACACTTCCACAGATTGCTGTCCGTTAACACAGCTCACCGTGCTGTCCACAAGTGCTGCTTAAAGGTTCAGTATGCAGTTTCTGTAGAACTGCAGCAGTTAGAAATATTTTCAACAGGCAAAGCATTCTGATCCCTCCCCCTCAGAGCCATATGTGGCTCTGCCCCCTTGTGGTCTGTTGAATTTCAAATTCAAGCTCTGTTTTTATTGGCTGATTCAAATTCAAGCTCTGTTTTTATTGGCTGGTTACAAACTCTGTTTTTATTGGCTGGAAAATGGCGGGTCACCTTTTCTTTTTAGAAATGCTTATTTACCACCTGGAGAAGCAAGGGGACAATATTTTTTTTTTTTTTTTTCAGAGATTACCTGGCTAACATCAGTCTGTCAGGAGGTAGTGACAGAGTGAAGAAATATGTTCATAAAAAAAGCTACATACTGTAGCTTTAAAGCTCTATCAGGCAAAGAAGAACCCAGATGTGAACACCATCCAGAACCGTTGCCGTCTTCTCTGGACCAGAGCTCATTTCAAACGGAGCATGGTGACGTGGATCCAAATCTAAAAATGATTTTGGAAACCACAAACACCATGTTCCTAAAGAGGGACTATCCAGCCTGCCACCAGCGTACAGTTTGAGATGTGTTACAGCCAGAAATGTCTAAATGACCATTTTTCCCCTAATAATTGTAAAATTTCTTAATTTAAACATTTTAATTCTTTACTATGTTCCGTTGTGACAAAATATGGGTTCATTACATTTTCACATTGTTTCAACATTGTCAGAAGTGGGGTTGTGCTGCCTTGCCAGATCTAAACTTGGCCAAAATAACTTGCAAAATGAAAACCGCTGCACTAAACACTCAAACTGTGGTACACAAGTTGTTCCCTTAATAATCTTAAACACAAACAGTTTGAGTTAATTAAAAATCTGTTGACTAAATTAGCGCACAGAGAAGTACTGTAATTAACAATCTAGGCAGAAAGGTGTTTGTGAATAAAAATAAAAAGACAATCTATGCAACCACTTTCGGTTGTTTATTTGTTAAAATGAGAATTGTGCTGCAGTTGCTTTACAAAAGTACTCCACAATTTATTTCAATTCAATGTCCTCATTCAGCATCAAGAAGGAAATCAGGGACCCAGCAGGAAATCTGCTGTACAGAAAATCTACCAATAATCTCTTAAAGGTTATATCAGAGAAAAATGAATTTTCAAAAGAAGTGGGTCTTGTGCCATAATTTTCTGATATTGAAAAGCATTAATAAAACAAAGGGGAGGAATTTTACACAAATAGAATGCTGTAAATGATGAATAAATATTTAAGAGATCTAACGGGCCTCATTAAAGGGCAATACTCTGAAGTTATCTGTCACATGACCTTATACAACAGAAAAACACAACCAGGAAATATTCTTGAAAAACAGGTTGAGGTTTTACGTCAACTGTTCAAAAACTCACCCAGATCTGTTGCATTTACGCTCATGCAGAGCAGCCATTTTGTCTGGATTATCTTAAATGTGCAGTGGCCGGAAAGTAATCTCTCATTGGGCCTAATTATCCTGAGTCTCTGGTGAGATTGCAAATTAGCCCAGCTCCAAGGAGCACCGGCGATGACTGCAGCCGCGAACAGCGTTCATTTATATGACAGCACAGCACCAAGTTATAAAATATGCTTAACAAATATAGTTCAGAGGACTAACGGCAGAGAAAATCTGCAGCTGGAAGTCTGAAAAGCAGAAAAACATGTCAACTTTTTGGAATGAATGTAACTCAACCGTTCAAAGACAACATCTAAAGAGACTTTTTTTAGGAGAAGTTATCTCAACAAGCATCTGAACTGAGCTTGATCTCTGGCGCTTCATCAACTTCCTGCGTTGCTTCCTTTCTTTCTTCCCTCAAGGTCTGCTACTTGTTGACTTCCTTTCTTAAAGTGGGACAGACTGAAACGCTGAAAATAAAGAATTAAAAATGCAAGCTTATTTGAATCTGTGATATTTTTCAAACACAAATTCTACAACGATGGATGAACTTTTAAAGGGAACATAAGGTTTACTTACACAAAGCTGCTTTAGTCATAGCTGCAGCTGTAACTCAGTGGTTTCAGTCTCACAAGTTACATAACAGAACAGAAAAAAAAAGATTTGTAAGATAATTCCAAAAGTTACATAAAAAAACATTTGGAATTTTCTTGCAAATCTTTATTTTTTTTATATTTTATTGTAACAAGTAGGCTTGTCACAATAACAAATTTTGCTTAGCGATTAATTGTCTCATAGAATATTGCGATAAACGATAATATTGTTTGAAATTTGACAATAATTAGTAATTGTCAAATTTAAGGAGAAATGTTGGTAAATTTTGTATGTAGTACCTCTTTTGACCACTACAAGGAAGTATAAGACAAGAAAGTTAATTCTCAATAGTCCAGGTATCAAATCCGCTCATTCTCAATCAGTTCATCTGGACAGTTTCTTTTTAGCAGAAACGTTTCACCCTCACTGAGGAAGCCCTCTGGAGTGAGGGTGAAACGTTTCTGCTAAAAAGAAACTGTCCAGATGAACTGATTGAGAATGAGCGGAAGTATAAGACAGTTTGAACCAAAGGATGGATAGCGAGGGAGCGAGCAGTGTCTCTTTAAGAAAATGGGAGGGAAGCCCCTTGACGTGACATGGGCTGTATCTCATTCCTGTTTTATGGTTCTCAAAATGGCGGCCACTCTGTGTATTTGCGCTTTTTAGCATAGCATTTGTCACGCAAAATAAATAAATAAAAATCAGTAAACAAGTTCTCAGCTTCTTTTTGCAGAAAAAAAAAACACTTTTTAGACGAACGCATGGGTTTAAACTGTGAATTTTAGAGCTTCGACAAGACAGAGGGTTTTTCCCGAGGTCAGCCTGTTAGTTTAGCTCGTAGTTTAACTTCTCAGCTTAGCTGCTTTTAACGATCCAAAAGCGCGATTTTGGATGGTTAAAACAGATTTTAACGAGAAAAGAGAAAGGGAGGGGTCAGTGAAGAGCACCTGAGTTGAGCTGTCTTCAGTAGAAAGAGAGAAACATGAAGAAACGATAAAGCAGATAAATGAAAATGAGGACGATCATTTTCATTCATCATTGATTATTTGATTTATTGTTTATCACGACAGGCCTAGTAACAAGCAAATGATAATAATTTACATGACTAATAGGAATTTCAAACGCTAAAGTCAGGATATTTACCAAAGTCTAACTACCATACTTTTCAGTCTATAAGCTGCTACTTTTTTCCCAGGCTTTGAACCCCACTGCACAATGCTGCGACTAATTTATGATTTTTTTTTGATGGGCTAATGAAATTTGTGCATCCCATCTGGGCGCTCACACAGCTGCCAATTGCACATCTCTCATGAGGGGGTGGGTCCTCCTGACTTTATTTTACTGTTTAACGCAAACAGTTCTCTCCTTCGCTCCCCGTTTTATTGGTTTGACTATGATCTGTTGGGTAATTTCTCCCCAATCATGGTTGATTATTGTTGTTTAATCTGATTGTTGGAAGTAAGGGGCAGATATAATAAGATTTATTCTTCTTTCTGCTACCTTTCATTTTTTTACATTTTGTACACTATCATTTATGAGATTGTCTTGTATCGTTTCTTTTGTAAAAAAAAAAGAACAAATTTAATAAACATAAACATAAACATCTGTTGGGTAATTTAATTGGTAAGATTTTTATTTAAACCTTTATTTATTTATTTATTTTATAATAATAAGTTACAATAATTAACATACATGTAATTGAAGAGAGAAAAATACATTGAAAGAATGTAAAATTTTTTACAGGTACTGTAGTCTCATCGATTCACATCTCTCTTGGGGGTGGGTCCTCGTGACTCAATTAGACTACTTCATTGGTTCATTGTGGTTGACTGCCAGTCACATGGCCTCAGGGAGGGATTATGGGTAAAATATATGTTCAGTACGGTAATCATTTCAGTAAGCTGTTTAGCATTGTTGTTTTAGTGACTAGTCTGTTCTTGTTAGCCTAGTTTATGTGTTCATTATGTGTTAGTTTGTGTTAGGCCATTCAGTAGTGTAACCATGAGAGAGAGAGAGGTATTTGTCACGAAGGTGTGTGTGATTCACTCTGTCTGTTTGTGCTGAAACGCAAAATCAAGTCTGTGAAACACCATCTGGTTGAATCTTGATCTACAACAAGAGAAGTACATCTCTCTCAGGAGCTGTGTTGTTACAACGTGCACACACACAGCTGATACACAGGCGTGACTTATATACGTGCAAAATTGTTTATTTGTTTTCTTCGTGTTTGCACAGCTTATATGGCCTAGGCCTCCCTTGCAAAATAGATCATGTGATATCAATGGGATTTGCCTGGTTAAATAAAGGCTAATAAATAAATGTGGGTGCGCTCTATAGACCAGCAATTACGGTAATTTAAATATGTTACAGCACATCAGTTGTAACCAAACCTCTCATAAGATATTTTTATTTATAAGGTAACATACGTATTTACAAGATACTGGACGCAACTGTGAAAACAGACGGCAAAACATTGAAAATAAAATGGTCAGAAATAAAAAGTGACCTTTCTGGCATTGATAAAAGGTAAATGGACTACCGTAAATCTATGTGGGACTTTAAGTCCTGCTGAATACTCAAAGAAATGCCCTCCAATCGTTCACACATTTATACAACACTTTTAAGCCAAGCAGTATTTTGTTTTCTTTACTTCAATAAATGCATCAAAGCTGAAGTGGAGGGTATTATCAAAAATGTTCCCTGGAAAAGCCAGAAACCAGACTCACCTGATCCAACTAAAAGGGATTGTTCCATCCACTTAGCCTGAGCTGTGCCTCATAAATCATTTATATGAGTGAGTGTGTAATTAACACACCTGGCCAGTTACCAATATGTTTAGGAAGGTTAGACTTAATGCAGGTTTAAGTAGTAGAGTCATAAAAGGGTTTGGTCGACCAACCCTTCATAATACAGCTCAACTCAGTTTGGACAAAAGCACCAAACAGCATAATGTCAAATACCATAAGCTGCAGAGTATAATAATTTTAAATAAATCTTACTGCATGATTTGGAAAGCAGGATCAGTCAAGTGTTTAATAATTTTTTGGAACAAAAGTAGAATACAAAAAAAAAAAAACATAATTATCACATTTCATGCCATCATTTTAGGGTTTTACATGTAAGAGAAATGTTGATGTAAGTTGAGTCTTTTTGTGTTCAACCCCGGAACATTTTGTAAGCATCCATACAAAAATCTTCAACATTAATGTCTTGAAATTCTAGTAAGAAAGATTTTAGGTTCCTGACACTCCCGATGACACTGAGGTGTTAACCAGAAAAGCTCAGAGACTAAACCGACAATCCTGGGATCAGCAAATATTCTTGTCAACCCAAAGGACATATTCCTCATAAACCTTCACCTTCTCACACTACAGATGAATTCTCTTCGCTTTTAGCACAATCTTACTCTCCTAGTCAATGCATATAAGCCATTAATGCCCTGTAGATGTGGACTGAAATGTAGTTATGTTGTTGGTGTAAATTCATTGGTTTAATAGGTGATGATTTTCACCTTTTTTATTTTATTCAACAGACAAGTCACATTGAGCCTTGAAGACTCATTTACAAGTGAGACCTGTTTGGACAGACAATAAAAAGTGGTGAAAAATAACACATAGGGTTTGGAGATTTAAAAAAATCCTAACACACTTTTAACTTCTGTTTGAAGGTCAGCAGCATAATAATAAAAAAAAAAACTTGCACACTAGCACACATAATGACATCGACATTATGCGGTTGGGGGGGGATGACGACGCAAGGGCAGTGAGCAGTCAGACAACACACGGAGGCACTGTTCCCTCTGGAGAGATCAGTACATACTCAGGGAGTGCCGAGGAGGACCAGAGACGAATCTAGAGATGAATCAAGAGTCCTGAAATGATGACAGAATGTTTATTCAGCATGGGCTCCTCTGAAAAGTTCATGGAAATTCCTCAGTAGGAGGAGAGGGAGGGGGTAGAGCATCAGGTTTACAAAATTTCTGCCGGCATGTTGAGATAAGATGGCCTATCAAGGCCAGTCAGGGAGCCGAATTCAGATACACAAGATTGTTTTGGGGATAGGCAGAACTTTAATGACATTTACCTTGAGTCTATGTTGGTCCACTCAGTTCCGAAACGTCCATATTAAATGACCATACCAATGGAACGTGCCTGAGAATAATCCCCGAGATCTGATCCATTCTGCCAAGAGTCTGGGTGCTCGAGGCACGAATCAAGCCATCATATACGGCAGGCAGCCTGACTAGGTTCAGATTTTCTGCCGACGATTTCCTTGATCGTTGATAGACCAGGAAACAGCCAAATCCAAAAAGCAGGAACCAGTTATCATAAATCCAATTACAGTATATATGCGTCCTTAAAGGTGGTGTGACATGATTTTGGAACTATGCATAAAGTGGCACAACATATGTATGTTGTATCATTCAACTATGTTAGTTTTTACAAACAAAAAGTTAAATCAATGAAATTTTGTTTCAAAAGTGATTTTGAAATTGGCGCCGTGTTTCATCACGGGACATCCGGGTACTTACGCATGCAACGTCGTGACGTAGTGACAAGGAGTTCAGTCTGCAGGCTGCTATTAGCATGCAGTGTAATTGTCTTCAAGATCGCCTATTTTCTTTTGTATAACTTGAAAAATGTCGGTACGTTGTGGGTGTTCTAACATCGCCAGCCCTGTAGACTACTACGATCGGGTTCCAGCCCTTCACACTCGGAACCTTGCTCATCTGATGTCGGACTCCCCCTCGCACCCTGCGTGGTAAGACTAAAATAAATATGGATGCAGACCTACAGTGGAACCAGCTGTTTCTTGTTCATTACTCAAACTAACTTTGGCTTCCCAAACTGAAGACAAATCTCTCAAATCTTCACTTAAATTGCTTATTTCCTCGGTTTATATATTCACTGCTATTGGTTATTTACAAGGTGCGTTCTATACATTGCATCATAAAAATGCGTCGGCGTTTGACTGCAACGCACTGCAAAGTTACGTCATTAAAACTATTTTATTTAAAAATACTTTTATATATTAATTATTCGAAGCATCTGTGTACAAAAAATCAAAGCTGAGTAGCTCCTCTTTCTAAAGATGTCTATGTTCCAACATCATGTCACACCACCTTTAAAATCCACAGATGAAAGCAGAGATACTAGACACACCATCAAGTCTTCCAAGTTAATGATATATCCAGCCAACAGGGCAGATCGGCTCATCTAAAGCCCGTTATCAATTGTGTTGAGGGACCAACTGACCAATTCCAAGTTCATAGTTATGATTCAGAAGATTTGTAGAAGAGAGGCTCTAAAGCAGTTTCAAAGACAGGACAGAGCAAAAGCAAAGCAGAGAGGGAGCGGAGGAGATGTCTGTCCTTGAGAAGAGCAAGTGTTGAATGAAATTAATTCAGTTCAATTCAAAAATACTTTTTTAATCCCAAAGGGAATTTTTTGTTGTTGTTGTTGTAGTTCATCATCCTGGTTTCATTAAAGAGGTGTTACAGAAGCTGATGGCTTTGGGCAGGAAGGATCTCGTGTAGCAGCAGATCCAAAGAAACTGACCGCAGATGCTGATCTATCGACCCAGACCCAGAAGACCTATCGGTCTTCTTGGACAGCAGGAATGCCTGAATGCCGGGGAGAACTCCTCCCCGACCGATGGCCATTTCTTCCAGCAGCCTGTCGAGACCTTCATCGCTGCAGACTTAACTGCAAGTGCCGGGGGACGATCTCAGTCCTCCCGCTGTCATGAGCTGCGTTTTCTGCCACCTCCAAGATCTTGGAGGTCAGGCACTTGAGCACCGCCTCCAGATAAACAGGAATGCATCCACGGCACCTCCTTTTCGACTCATTTGGGATATGGAGCTGTAGTTGAAGTAATATTTGAGCTTTTGAGATGTTAATCAGCAGCTCCCAGTTGTAGAAAACCACATTGTTGTAATGGTTACGCATCATAACAAATGTCCAAAAGTAAAAAAAGTTTTCAGTAAAAATCTTTCCAGTAGCACATCATCTGACACCAGAGGAAGCAACCAGCTGAAAAATGTGATCCACATCCAGAAAAAAAAAGGTACCAAAGTTTCTAAAAGCAAAATCTCAGAATGAATGCAAGAGAGCTACTCCAACATGCAGCCATCTTCAGCGGCGCAATTCATTAACAGTAAATACAAAAGAACAAGCGGTACCCTAATGTTGCATTCCTTCTTCACTAAACCCACATTCTTCTTTGTTGTGTTTATGATGCCACCGTCTGCAAGCGAGTGTTAATAGTTGTGCACGTGCTGTTAGTGTGCACAGTCCTAGTAGACTCGTGGATTGGCACAAACTAAATTTCATCTCACAAGCTTCATGCAGAGGGTGAAACCGTGTTTACTTTAAGAGTTTATGGCTTAAACAATGTAACGGCTCTTTTTTTTTTTTTGTCTGTCTGAACAGGTCTCACTTGTAAATGAGTCTTCTAGGCTCAATGTGATTCATCTGTCTACATAAAGGTTGAATGAATGTCCTGAAGATTGGAAGGCTTTAAGCGGAATTATCAATATTTTCCACCCACACTACCTCAGACAAAAAAATCAGTGTTTACAATCTGCGCCATTCAAGGCTTTTATTTTGCAGGGTTCTCATGGAAGTCACAGCTTTAAGGGACCATTACTAGAGCCTTTAAATCAGGGATCTGTTGCTGCAAAGCAGAGGCTAAACCCTGAACACGAGAAATGTTCATTCTGAATGAGAGTTAGCAGGTTTCCAGCTTTCAGCCTGTCCAGACTGTGCTTTACAGAAGCCAGAAGTATTGTTCTCTCATTTCCGCCTCATCAAATGTCCTTCCTGAACCCTGGTTATGCTTCCAATGCACCCACACACAAATACACACGTCACAATACTGTAATCTACTGGTCAGCTCAAAAATCCAGTAGAAAATATTCACCAAGTTCCATTGATGATGCTGTAAACGCCCCGAGTATTATAAAACAAGCCAGTTGTTTGTCCCAGCTGCACACACCAACTCTTAATGAGTACTGTAAGTTGAAGTATGTGCATGTGCTGTAAGGCCTTTCTGTTCTTTACGTTCAAGCCGTTCTAACATTTGGTCACCTGGTTTCTGTAGATTTATGGTAAATTACGTGAGCATCACTTAATGA